>CAUOFW020006057.1:247835-271069 GCA_963454935.2 Ilex paraguariensis | reverse complement strand
CACACCACCACCACACTTACAGTAATGAGCTTTCAGTCTCATATGAATCAAAAGAGACCACATTGAGAATGACCTGGTTCAAAAAACAATTTTTTGCCTTTACACCTAGGGTGAGTATCACATTGCACTCTAAAAGAAATATAAATTCGTAATTATATATCGAAAGATTAGAATTCTTTTATTGCATTCTCAATCATATGAACAAGTAACAAAGTGATTCAAAATCAAACGCCATTATTCATTAATTTTTTGTTATATTGTTATATTATTCTATTTTGTACATAATTATTTATATATTACTCAATTTCAAGTATTTTACATGAGAATTTCTATACTCAATTGTATTAAAACATATCTGGTTGAAAATTTTAATCTTTTAACTTGTGAATTGAGAAATTGAAGATTTTCTAGAATGTGAAGTGTCATTTGCCCTATACAAGTAATTTCTTAGAAACTTCTTCCTTGTCTCGTTGTGAAACTCTCAATGGCCATCAAAGACCATGTGAAAACAAAATAGAATACTTACAATTTCAAACAATTTAACTACAATCCAACACACGAGACTCATACTCTAGAAATCTAAGGAGGTATGAATGTACTCAATTTTACTCCGCTTGCAAGACTATTTGCATCACTTTAACATGTGATGTCCACATCACGATAAATTAAACCTACTATTGCGTCAAGGTGCCATGTGCAATTTCATGTGGGGGAAGGGAGGAAGGGGCAGACATCTCCCCATCTTTCATTTTCAACAGACACATGCCAATTTTCATCAGGAGGATAGCTTCTGCATAGGCATGAACCGCAAAGAAAGACATATGCAGAAAATGTGGCAAAACTTGCAATTCCTACGTGGATAATGACACGAGGACTCCTAATCCCCACCCTCGCAAGCAAGGATGGGGATTCTTATTCTCCGTTTTTCTCTTCTGTGAATGAGGCAGTTGGTCTTAAAGTACATTTTAGAACCAATTATCTGCTTTAGTGAAATTGTCTGCATTAGAAGGTTCTTCCTTCTTTAACGGGGCTTCCTAGTGTGACATTCCTTCCTCGATTATGAATAAATATTTGTGTAAGGGTAGATAAAGCCGCAAAATCGATCAAATAAGGTCACAAGGAGGTACTACGCTTAATTAACATGCCAAAAAATTCATTACTTAAAGCTTTAGATGAAATTTCACTATCGTCATTAAAGCAGTAAGGATTAATTAGAATATGCGTGAGAAAGACTAGAGGTCATAGACCGGCAAATAGAGGGCAGAGGTCAATATTCCTACAGTTAAACAGGACAGATAGTCATCTTGCAATCTATTTCATTAATTTGTCATTTCTCTTGTATACTCTTTAAGACGCTCATCTGAAGTCTTTCTTGTTGCAATTATAGCTGCAGTACAACCAAAACTTGAACTTAGGACCTCGTGCATTGGACGCATTATATTGATGAGTATCTGCAAGAAAAGTAGAAAATATGCAACATTTACACAGTTCACAAAAAGTAATGATCAATTGGACCATAGGTTGTCTTGAATAACAAGGAAAATGTAGTGACCTTACAGAAGTTCCAAGAAAATAGTATTGGAGAAAATATTGTCCAGATTGGTGTTGGAACGTTTTTCTGGCAAGTTAGAANTAATCAATTGGACCATAGGTTGGCTTGAATAACAAGGAAAATGTAGTGACCTTACAGAAGTTCCAAAAAAATATTATTGGAGAAAATATTGTCCAGATTGGTGTTGGAACGTTTTTCTGGCAAGTTAGAAGTTGTTTGATAACACCGCTTAAAATTAAAACTAAATACTTTAAATACTTAATAAATTAAACTCGTTTGATTACCTAAAACACATACTACTTAATATTTTAAACACTTCTTAAAAGTAACAAGTCACCTACTTATCACTTAATACTAAAAATATTAGTAAGTTAAGATTTTATCAATTTCTTATAATTGATAAATATACTCTCACCACCATTTTATCATTGCCACCACCACCAACATTATCACCACCATTGTACCACCGCCGCCACCACTACCATAGTGCCATCGTCACCACCACCACCACTATTGTCACCACCACCTCCGCCACCACAACCGTCACCACCATTGTGTCGCAATCAACCACCACTATCACTGTAATTGCCACCACAATGTTGCCGCCACCGCCATTACCATCGTTGTCGCCACCACTACCATTGTGCCATTGCCACCATTAACACCACCATTATCGCCGCCGCCACCACTACCACCACCAGTGTGACGGTGGTGATAGGAATAAGGCAATTGCAAAAAGATGATTAAAAAGAAAGACAAAATTAGAATAATAATAATTTCAGACTTCAACTCTTTATATTTGTCAAACAGTTTGATTAAATTCAATACTTAAATTTCAGTTGATACCAAACAGTCTACGAATTAAAAAATTCAGCATTCAATACTTAAAATTCAACATTCAATTTTCAGTATTCAACTTTCAATTTTATCTAACATCACCTTAGTAGTGATCTGAAAGCTAGCATGAGTGCACGACACAACNAACCTAGGAATTAAAAAATTCAGCATTCAATACTTAAAATTCAACATTCAATTTTCAGTATTCAACTTTCAATTTTATCTAACATCACCTTAGTAGTGATCTGAAAGCTAGCATGAGTGCACGACACAACGAGCATGAGCATTGGATACGAGTAGGCAGAATTGCCATCGGATGTGTACCTAACGTGTACGCCATCAAGGAAGAGAGTGACACTTCCTTAGCGCTATAACTAACTAAAATGAAATCGTCATCTGCTTTGATACATTCCAAATCAATAAGGAACAAAGGTTAAGAATGCTACACCTGCATACATGTCATTTTATGCAAGAGCTCTTAAACATTTTCACAATTGTATCCCATTTTCAACATTCAGGAGATATGTCATTTCTATACACTTACACTCTTCAGGAATACCCATGTTCAGGCAGTGGATTTAGTTAGTTTTAGGGTGACAATGAACGAAGTTTGACCAAAAAAACCTTTAAGAACAGGTAGTCGAAGAACAAATTACTTTTGCATGATGGCAGGTAAAAAGTAATCTGATATTACAAAGAGTATCCATATAGCTGACAGAAGGAAAGTTAGAAGAGCAGAGTAATTGCAATGCACAGTTATAGCATGAATAAAAGATAAGTTTTCATTTGATACATAGTAAGACTAACACGATACTGTGGCGACTCTAAAGCAAGGATAAAAGATGTCATATCATTAGTAATGCAGGTAGAGATGGCAACAAATCAGAAACCCAAAGGTGCACGCGCGCGCGGGGGGGGAGCCCAAAGAAAAAGAAATTTGAATGAACCTAAGCGATGTTTTGCTTTATTGAAGCACAACAAAGCAAATGTTTGCAACAGATGAAATTTAATGAGTTCCTTTTTTCATGTCTATCTCTTATCCGCAGATAGACACTGCATCATCATTCATAGAACTTAGTACAGGATTACTAGTGAAGAGAAAAAAGGGAAATTGACTAGTACCAATGTTGGCAGAAAGGCCAGCTCCCAAATCCTGATGCCACAAGCTTTTAATCCCATATTACTGCCCAGTGTTGCTCAGATTCTTAAACAGTTTGCTCTGTGTGTATTTCACATGCATCAGTAGGTCCATAATTCCGTTAAAATAGTAAAATCTAAAGCTCCCTCCCTCAGCCAAATGTCCCTGTTGACAAAACAATTGTACTAGAAATATGATATGGAAAGAAATTGAATAAGCATCTGCTATCCACATGGAAAAAATTGAAATAAATCTAGACGAAGGTTATCAAGGATGCCAAACCAATAGACTCATTACACCAAATTCTTCAATTCACTACTCTCATAGCATAAACGAGTATTTTGGTGCACAAAAATAAAAATTCGGTCAAGGCTTACCCTCGGAAGAATTGATGCCCTGAGGACCCTTATCACCTGAGAATGTCAAGACCTGAATCATACCCTCGCAAAATCTATATAGACTACAGGTTCAGCATTGTTTCCACAACAACATGAATTTCCAAATTGGTGGGAATTATACCAAATAACAAGTCATATGCTGGATTTGTTCAATTTTCTTTAAAAGTAAACATAACCTAAAAGATCAGTCATATGGTAATAAGCCTGGGCCTTAATCTTGCCTCAACAGCAACAAGCATTTGTTTCTGCACGGTACAGAAGATTGTCTGCTATGTGAAATTTCATTCACAAAATACAGTTCCATATCTAGAAGTGATGCAATGTCTTTGCTTTCAGTTCATATCTTAGATGCACATATATTTGTTGGTGAATGTATTTTAGAGTGAGAAACTTGATTTCCTATCCAAATGCAGTCACTATCACCAAGTGGTAATTTCACATATTTTCAATTGCATGAAGAAACAAGAAACTGTAAACCTACTTCCAGATGTAGAGCAGAAAGTGCAATAAAATTAGGATTTAGAAGCAAAAGCAACTACATCGTTTTGCTTCTCTTGTGAGTGGCCATCATTATCGTAGGTGCTGCCGATCAAGTGATGAAGAAGCACACCTGCTGCAACACTTACATTCAAGCTCTCCACAGCCATAAAAGACTGGAACTCTTGAAGTGAGCAACTGTAATCCATCTCAGCAGTTTTTACTTTTTCATCTTGCCCACCAGTAACATCCATGGGAATGTTTCCAGGAATTCTAATCAACTGGGTGCAAGATCTCTCTACCAATGGCCTCAAACCAGTCCCCTCACTGCCCAAAACAAGAATAGTGGGTTCACCAGGCAAAACCTCATTCAAAGGAACAGCTCTAGTAGAAACTGAGCCCCCGAGAACCCGCCAACCATTTTCAGCAGAGGATGTTAAGAACTGCATCATATTCTTGCAAGACCTAAGCTCCATTAATTCAAGTGAGCCTGCACTTGCTTTGCTCACAACCCCACTCAATGGAGCTGAATTCTTCGCACACAACACCACCCCCGACACTCCAAAAAAGTAAGCAGACCGAATAATTGCCCCCAAATTCTGAGGATCAGTAACTTCGTCCAAAGCTACCCAAAGAGGGGCCTTTTCTGCCTCAACTGAAACAGGATCTAATTCTTTTATACCAACCATCTCCAACGGAGAAGCATCCAGCACCAGGCCTTGATGGGGCCGATTATCCACAACCATATTGAGATCATGCTTGGATACCACTTTTTCGCTTAACCCAATTTTTTCAGCTATCTTCAATACTTTTTCAAATCCTTTTTTGTCTTTCTTCTTCCTGTTATTACCACTCAAATCCAACCCTTCCTGAACATACAAAGCAAAAAATTCTCTTCTTCCAGCTGACAACGCAGCCAAAACAGGACCAACCCCATAAATTCCTTCACCAACCATCTTTGGCACTGTCGATTCGGTACCTTCTTTCCATGTCTTCCTACCCCAATTTTCCTGCTTATTCCACTTCTGAAACTCTGGCCTACCTGACCCAGGTTTCACATCCACAATCTTGTTGAACCTATTCTTGATCTTATCCCACCTCGGATCATCAACAACCTCAAATTTACCCTCTTCGTTTTCTTCTTCAAGCCTATCATTTCTGTTCTTATATTCATTTTCTCGATATTCAAATTTATTCATTTCTCTGCTCTCCAGGCCGGATCCTCCCCCATTTAGGAATTTTTCAGCAGATTGTTCCCAAGAAGACCGACTAGTCTTTGTGGTCACCATTTCCCCAGACCTCTTTGCTTCTTTAGCTTTAGGTGTAGCCAACCAAGGAAGGGGTTTTCCCGCATTAACCACACTATCACAGCCTTCAAGAAATTTCTGCGAATGTGAACTCGAGAAACTTCTCATAAATGGGTAATTCTCCAGAGAATTTTTCAGACGAAACCTAGTTGAGAAATTCCTAGGTTTTCCTAAACTGCCCTCTTCTCCTAGGATTTCATGGAAGAAATCAATCGAAACATTTCTGGGTCTCACTGAATTAGAATTTTCAAGGCTTTTGTGACCCAAACCAGCTCCTAAACTTCTAGAATTTACTGTAAGTGAATGCTTTGTGAGTTTTGGATGAAACCCAACTAGCAAAGCATGAGGCTTTGAGGTGTAAACTTGATTGAAAATTCTGGGTGGTTGTGTACAAACCATAAAGGCTAAAGTCTGCCCTTTTGTAAAATTACAATACATGGTAAGCATCAACAATCAACAAATTTTCAGCTGCTGGATAGTGAATTTGAAAGCTCGCAATAGGAAGCATTCAGAGAAGAAGAAAAAAACCTGTATATATTGCTTCAATTTCAGCATGTAACATTCTCATCAACACGCCATGCATTGCTTGGGTTCTCTTTCTGTATGAAGTTTGAACGTAGGGTTGGGGCTCTGAGAAGGGGGCTTAATCTGCTAGCCAAAAGATCAGTAGTGTAGAATTAGGTTCTGAGATACGACGTCGCTTTGCGTCAGTGCCTCCAAGGCTCCAACTAAAATCCAATATACCGAGTAAATACTTTTGCGTGGACCGAAATACCCTTGTATAGAGTAGTGTTAACAAGTTTGTTTTTCTTTACCCCTACACGAGGGCATCAATTATTAGATCAATAAATCAATTATTTATTTTGATATATTATCATATAATACGTGTGTTAGGAAGTTCTATTTGATAAAATTATTATCTCAATTCGAAAAAAGTAATAAATACTAATCATTATCTTGTTATAAATGATAATTGATGGGGTCTTGAAAATCACAGCCCAAGTCCAACGTATGCGAGGTTTACTGAGTCTGGTATGAGAGTTAGTTTGATAGATTGGATTATCTGTTGAATGAGAAGACACAGAATGGTAAGTGATTCGCCTTAGCTGATAGACCAAAGTTACGTCCACTGTAATGGAGTCTCTTGCTCTTTGATTTTGTATATTGAAATTCTGATGTATATAGCCGGGACGTAGGCGCTGGGCCCTTATAGATAATGTTTAGCTTATTGGGTGTTCACGATTGTTTTATGTTCTCTAGCTCTCTCCTTTTTTGTAGGTCATTGTTCTATATGTATATATATATATATGTATGGGATGCCTTTTTTTTGTGGTTTCTAGCGATTTCTTCTACCTTTTACCAATCCTGTGGAGACCTTATGTTTTTGTCCTGCAAAAGCCTTTTTCAGCCGGCACCACTACACCCACGATTTGTAGGGCGTTATGCTCCATCATCTTCTACGTGGTGGAGGATGTAGCTATCACAGGTTTCAGAAATGGTCTCCCTGTCCTCTTGACGCATGGTACGACAGGGTGACTCTAAGGCAAAGATCTAATTCCTTCTCTTCGGATTGTCCTTTAGCTGGCACCTAATTGGCCCGGGACTGGACCTCTGTCCCTCGAGTACCCCGTTAGGCCTTGTCTTTTCAACTCTTTTGTCATGGGTCAATCAGAAGCGCTTCATGTTGGGGCCAATGAATTTTCCTCCAGTTTTTCATGGCTTTTTGGGCTTTGAGCTTGTTGGTGGCCTATGTTCAAAATTTTACCCTTATCAATAACATAACATAATTTGTATGTGGAGCATGAAATTAGCACATAAATCGCGTGATGCATAAAGTTATGACTCTGCCCAATCCTTTAAAATTATTCTATTCTATTATTTAGGATATTGGATAAGAATTATGATAAACTATAAGGTGATACATATAATTTTTTTTAAAAAAATTAAAGAGATAGTAATTAATTAGTGGGTTAGAATGGTGGTTATATAACACATGTGACAGCATAATGTGATTTGATAAAATCTCATGTCGTAATTAAATAGATAAAAATTTGAAGAAAAAAGAGAATGAGGAANGCGATTTCTTCTACCTTTTACCAATCCTGTGGAGACCTCATGTTTTTGTCCTGCAAAAGCCTTTTTCAGCCGGCACCACTACACCCACGATTTGTAGGGCGTTATGCTTCACCATCTTCTACGTGGTGGAGGATGTAGCTATCACAGGTTTCAGAAATGGTCTCCCTGTCCTCTTGACACATGGTACGACAGGGTGACTTTGAGGCAAAGATCTAATTCCTTCTCTTCGGATTGTCCTTTAGCTGGCACCTAATTGGCCCGGGACTGGACCACTGTCCCTCGAGTACCTTGTTAGGCCTTGTCTTTTCAACTCTTTTGTCATGGGTCAATCAGAAGCGCTTCATGTTGGGGCCAATGAATTTTCCTCCAGTTTTTCATGGCTTTTTGGGCTTTGAGCTTGTTGGTGGTCTATGTTCAAAATTTTACCCTTATCAATAACATAACATAATTTGTATGTGGAGCATGAAATTAGCACATAAATCGCGTGATGCATAAAGTTATGACTCTGCCCAATCCTTTAAAATTATTCTATTCTATTATTTAGGATATTGGATAAGAATTATGATAAACTATAAGGTGATACATATAATTTTTTTTAAAAAAATTAAAGAGATAGTAATTAATTAGTGGGTTAGAATGGTGGTTATATAACACATGTGACAGCATAATGTGATTTGATAAAATCTCATGTCGTAATTAAATAGATAAAAATTTGAAGAAAAAAGAGAATGAGGAAGGTAGGGTCATGTTTGATTAGCTTTTCAAAATTTGTTTTTTGTTTTTCAAATTTCAAAAACACTCAAAACATATGTTGTTTAGCATTTTTATTCTCAAAATTTTGAGAAAAAAATGAAATTTGAGTCAAATAAACAGCAAATAAAGAGAACAATTTTGAACTTTAATAAGGTCTGCCTTTTGAGTCTCCTTAGCAGCAAATTTCTTCATTCCTTTTTTTTTTTTACTTCTTCCTCTCTCTCATATTATAATATAATATAATATACATCTTATTATAATATATTATAATATATAATATAATATAATATATTATATATGATATTATATATATATATATATATTGTATTTTAAAGTTTGGTTTATTAAATTTTTTTTATGAAATTATCAATCTAAAAATAACTTTCTTATATTTTTTTATNAATATACATCTTATTATAATATAATATATAATATAATATATTATATTATATATGATATTATATATATATTATAATATATATTGTATTTTAAAGTTTGGTTTATTAAATTTTTTTTATGAAATTATTAATGTAAAAATAACTTTCTTATATTTTTTTATTAATGTTTGAATTACTGTTCAAACATATANTAGGCTGTTTAAACAAATTTTATTATTTTCTGTACTGTAAAATTATTTTTGAAATCATCTAACAAAATAAGTTTTTTATTTAAAAAAATATCAAAACCATTTTCTTAAAACTCTTCTCAAAAACTGTTTTCGGATACTATTCTTTGAAACGCAAACCAAACAGACCCTATATTTTTTAATGTCTTTTCTAACTATTTTTATAGGATATAAATTTTTTGATCTTTTACTTAAATTTTTTTTGAGACAATAAAAAAAATAATAGATTGAGATTTTTCTTTAGTATAATTCCATTCGGTTTACTCAAATCATAAATCATCAATTATGTGTTTAAACGAGACTTATTATTTATAAATAGATTTCTCATAATAAACTATCATTAAGTGAAAGCATAGTAAAAATAAATAAATTCAAGAATAGTTAATTTTTTTATTTTTTATTATGGAGAACTTAGACTTGCACTCACTTCTCCGTAAAGTTCAACCGGCCATTGTGAGTAGGGGTAGCAAACGTATCGGGTTAAACGGATGACGGGTGAAAAATATATAAATCCGTACATGACATGTTTAATAAATGAGAAAAAANAGTTCTCTGTAAAGTTCAACCGGTCATTGTGAGTAGGGGTAGCAAACGTATCGGGTTAAACGGGTGACGGGTGAAAAATATATAAATCCGTACATGACATGTTTAATAAATGAGAAAAAAATCTCAACATGAACACGATTCATTTAATAAACGGGTAATACGACACGATTCGTTTAATCCGTTTAATTTTAAAAAAATTATATTAACAAATTTTAATACTCCACTTTTTTTATTGTCATATGCACTTACTTCAAAAAAGAGGAATTTTTAGCAAAATCTCATAAAAATAAGATTTGAAAGCTTAAAAAAAAAAAAAAAGCAAAAGGTCATTACTTTTTATAGGCAACTCAACCCTTCTCATCTTTCCTTATTTTTCAATGTGGGACAAAAACAAAAGACATTGGTTTGACTTTGTCTTTGAAGTGCTCTTCATCTCATTTCTTTTGTCCTTGAACTACTACTTTATTTTATTTTTATTAATTTTTTTACTTTTTTTTTTTTGTTAATTTTTTAAAATAAATATTAATTTTATTTAAACGGATAAACGTGTGTGGTAAACGATTTAACAGGTCTCACCCGAATACGACCCGTTTATTAAACGTGTTTAACATGTCAATCCGTTAAAATATTACTCAAACCCGCTTAATTCGTGTCGTGGCGAATTTTGACGGAGTGATATATTAATTACGTAGAAGTCAATTTATCGAGGGTAAATTAGGCATTGCANCATCTTCCCTTATTTTTCAATGTGGGACAAAAACAAAAGATATTGGTTTGACTTTGTCTTTGAAGTGCTCTTCATCTCCTTTCTTTTGTCTTTGAACTACTAATTTATTTATTTTTTATTAATTTTTTTACTTCTTTTTTTTTTTGTTAATTTTTAAAAATAAATATTAATTTTATTTAAACGAATAAATGTGTGGTAAACGATTTAACAGGTCTCACCCGAATACGATCCATTTATTAAACGTGTTGAACATGTCAATCTGTTAAAATATTATTAAAACTCGCTTAATTCGTGTCGTGGCGAATTTTGACAGCCTTAATCGTGAGTGATATATTAATTACGTAGAAGTCAATTTATCGAGGGTAAATTAGGCATTGCAAAATCGATTATTTAGCACCGTCATGGCCCCAAATGTTATCACTTCCCTTTAAACCCTTCTCCACGCTCAGAAAACCTAACAATTACGCTGCAACGCTCTCTCCCAACCTTCAAGATCACACCATGGGAACGCCGGAGACTTCTCGAGAACCTTGCCCAGATCGAATTCTAGACGACATCGGCGGCGCGTTCGGCATGGGCGCGGTAGGCGGCTCGGCGTTTCACTTCTTGAAAGGCATCTACAACTCTCCCAGAGGCGAGCGTCTCATCGGCGGCTCACAAGCTGTGCGTATGAACGCGCCGCGAGTAGGCGGCAGCTTCGCCGTCTGGGGAGGTCTCTTCTCCACCTTCGATTGCACAATGGTCTACGTCCGCCAGAAGGAAGATCCATGGAACTCTATCATCGCCGGCGCAGCCACCGGAGGATTCTTACAGATGCGTCAGGGGCTCGGCGCGGCTTCACGGTCGGCTCTGATCGGTGGAGTTCTCTTGGCTCTTATTGAAGGTGCTGGTATTATGTTGAATAAGTTCATGAGTGCTCAACAAATGCCTCCGATGGTGATCGAAGAAGCTATGCCCAATATGGCTGGTGCTGGTGGGCCTAGTGGGCTAGGGTTTCAATTGCCGAATAATCGGGCCCAACCAGAATTGTCGGCGTCGTCATCGTCATCTTCACCGGCAGCGACTTCGAGCTGGATGTCTTGGTTTGGAGGTAAGAAAGAGGAAGAGCAGAAGAGTGGTGGTGTGAATACCGAGGTTTTGGAGAGTTTCGATTCGCCAATGCCACCGACTTTCGAGTTCAAGTGAATTCATTTGGGGAAATTTGAGGTTTTGTTGTTCAATTTTGGCTGTTGAATTTAGGATTTTGGATGATTTAATGTTGGAAATGTCGTGAAACGATATTTTATTGTTCTATAGTCTCATTTTTCCAAGTATGTCGGTGAATTATAGTGAGAGAATTGTATAATAATGGGATTTGTATTGTTTTAACAAAAGGGAAATAGTTGGAAGTTCTTGATTATTCAATCAAAAGTTTCATTTTTGGCACTTGATTGATTGGTTTGGATTTCAATCTCTTTATTGGGTTATAACTCGAGAACTTACGCACATGGATATGTATGACCTTTTATGCCACTTTATGTTGCTGCAAATGTTTTATGCGATGATTGAACTTGGGAGTTTTGTAACTTTTGTTTGTTGAGGCTAATAAAAATGTGTGAAGATTGCATTTTTTTTTATTCTGTTGTCTACTAATTTTTTTGTAGCTTCTTTATTTGTTATCTTTGATTTGCCCATGTTACTGAAATTTGGTGGTTTTGTTGCTGGCTATGTGTGCTGAGTTGTTCGGTTGCAATGTTAGGAATTGTATGTGGTAGAACGCTTTTATGTTGCTATTATTGTGGTTTTAATTTCCATGTGTGAGAGAGATGGATTGTATGATATAGGTTGAATATCAATATTTCTATTACGCACACACTGGATGACACGAGAAGGAATTCAGCAACTTTTTCAGTGTCAGCTAGATTTTCATATTGTGCACTCAATTTAGTAAAGTTTTTACCTTCAATCAAGTTGTACACACACACACACACGCCCTTGTGTTCATATCTGCCTTTTGGTAAGATAGAACTCTCCTGCTATGATACATGGTGGAGACAAAAACTCTGAAGTAGTAGATCAGATGGTGTAAAAATGCTTGTACACCTCATGTTTTTTTCCTTCTTTTTCAAGCCTTGATTGTATTCAGGGTTATGCTGTGTAGAGTCTGTAGACCCTAATGCATAGGCATTCTGTAAGAGGAGTTTTTCATTGTTTTCCCCTCTTTTCTTCTAAAGCTTGAATTCCTTATCAATGAAATCCTCAAATTTTAATTAAAAAGAAAAAAGTACTTACAGTCCAATGGTGTATCTGAGACCTGATAGTTAATGCACTGTTAGTGTCTGCTTTAACACTCATTTTGCTTTCCAACTTCCTTTTGTAACTAAAAACTAAAAAATCATAGTTTCTTTGATATGTGTAGAGGTTGCTTGTATGGTTCAAATCTGTACAAGTACTAGTAACAATGGAATAATTTTACTGCTTTGTTTTGCCCTCATAATAAATGATAAGCTTGATGAGACTACAAGAGTAGTAATCTTTTGGGGGTATGAAAATGTTTGCTTCTTCATAATTTGGATTTGGCCAGAAAAGAGGGACAATTGAAAATTTCAGGATTCCGCTGGAAGGTCGTAAGGCTAAAAGCTTAAGGTTTGGCTTTTGAAAGAGAAACTGAAGTCGCATTTGTAAATGTAATATATAATTTTCATGTGGATTCATATTACATGCACTTATTACGATTCTCCATGCTCCATCAACACGACAATGCTTAGTATCTGTATATACAAACACCACTTGCAATAGCAACTACTCCCATAACATTTGTTGTATTTGCTTAAATAGACCAGAGGAGAATCTTACACCAAAAGTTGCTACTCAAATTAACAGCTTTAATCCCGTCTTTATGCCGTATTTTCTCTGTACCAACAAACTTCCAATGCTAGAAAAAGAGCAGAATGGCAAACCATTAATGTAGTTTTTGGGAGGCGTCGGTTCAGTTAAAAGCCTCCCTCACAGGGCCATAAATTATGGTTTTGCGAGCGTGATCTCTTATAGTAGGAAGGAAAGAAAAAAACTCTAAATGTTCCAATGGAAGTTGCGAAGAAAGTAGGGGAATTGGAAAATATACAAAACCTAAATGTCAAAGCTGCATCATGGGAATACCGGGGCTCTGACTAGAATCAAGGCTCCTCAACTTCAAGGTAATGGGAATGAGAGGCCGCCAGGAGGGCAGCTCCAATGCCCGATCCATCATTGGAATGCTCAATGACAATCTTTTCAGAAACCTCTCCCAGTAACTCATTAAGGGTGCTCTCCAAACTATCTCTGAATTTGCTGTAGTGCTCGAACAGTCCACCATCTAATGCTATGACTGACTTCTGGTTCTCCCGCTCCCTCACCGTCTCTCTTCCCAATTTTTTGAGGATGCCAAGAATCCCAGCAGCAGCAAGGCGAGCCCCACGAGTGGCAACAATGTCACAAAGCTCAACAATTACTTTCCTTGTTTTTAGAGAAGTATTCGATATCTGCCACGAAGGAAAAACATATTAAAGGAATAGGATATATAAGAAGCTCTGCCCTCTGAAGGGTAGCAAGTTCACATCAACCCATGCCTCTTGTAAGTGCTATCTCTACATGTAAGCCAACTCAAATAGAACAGGAAGAAAGAAGAGAGATACAATAATATATTTTCCCTTGAATAAATAAACTGAGCAGTTAACGCTAGTCAACGTGTGCAGAGTATTATACCTCTAAAATATCATTTAGCTTGCTCCCGACCACTTTCAGATCAGAAGACGAGTCGTGATGCATAGCAGACATGTGAGGAGTCCTGCACAAGTACCAATTAGTACGTGTTTGCTTAATGATTAGCCAAAAAATAAAGATCAATGCACGTCATATTTCAAGCATGTAACAACTAATGCCAGGAAAAAGGTCATATCGATGAAGGATATTGCACAGTTCATCTGTTGTCGGCGGCTATGGACACGATAAGATTAATATTTTCTGCATTGGGAAGTCATACGATTTAAGTAGGACAAGCAACATTTGATGGTTGGTAGGGTTTGTTATGGCTATGATCCCCTATAGCAACCACAAAAGTATATACCTGGTTATTAAACCTGCTCTATAACACTGAGACTCTTTTTATATTCTTCTTTTTTTTTTCCTTAAGGTTTATATTCTTTGTTTTATCTACCCAGTTTTATCGGATTACCCAGAGGGACAGGATCATTCCATGTTCTACATAAATCTATGCACCTCCTGAGAGATGCATCCTCCAAATACGATGTTTGGAGTTCCCCCACCTAGTGATTTGGTCCATCCAAAGTTATTCATATTCAGTCTCTTTTTTTTTTCCATGTCTATTACTACAGAGATGTCTTCAGATCCAAAAGTGTGGTTCAATTAGCAGATCATTTACCAATCATGCTTGATCAATAAGCTCTTCATTCCCGTCTTTCACTGTTCCCTACTGTTTGGTAAAACCTATTCTAGTCAGCAAGGGACAAGATGATTTGGTCAAACCTGATAAAATGATTGGTATCTCTAAGATTAATGGATGTGCTTAAGCAACTACTACGCCCCCACCCACAGCCATTCTCACAGATAAGTTTAGGTCATTCAGGAATACGGTGATTTTCAATCAGGAAAAGCTGTGCTCAAAGGATTTGAGAAGCATTTACATTCGACAAGTCCAGGGTAAAGTGCAGATCCAACAAGGTTTACAGTCTCAGCATAGATTGATACACATAAGTGAACCATTTCACATACAGATCATCAACCAATGATAAAGGCGAAGTCCTTCAAATTGAAGGAAAATTAAGTCAATCATCAACAAAAGCCATACTCAGCAGAGATGATGCTTATACTTTATGGAAAAGGAAAGGAATACATGAGGCTTCAGGTTGATACACATCCGTGAACCATTCCACAACAGGTCCTAAACCAAAGATGAATGCTTTCAAACTGAAGCAAAAGGAAATCAGTTGTACAAGCCATACTAAGAATAGTCATGGCTTATACTTAATGGAAAATGAAAAAAGAAATATAATCATAAATGTCTGACCTTAAAACAAATGGAATTTTCAGCTTTGGTGGGACTGTGTCACCAAAAAGGGCAGCTTCTTCGGCCATCCTGCACATGACTCTGCGTACAATTTCTCCCAGATACATGCCAGAAATCATCTTCTCAAAAATCTGCAGACGTTAGTTGAAAGTTAAAACCAGATATTACATACATTCAGAAACAATACTAGGTTAACCTAAACAATGACAATGTACTTTAATGACCTGCTCTCCAGGATTCAAACTCTCTACATCCAGAGTTTGATCGTANATATTCAGAAACGATACTAGGTTAACCTAAACAATGACAATGCACTTTAATGACCTGCTCTCCAGGATTCAAACTCTCTACATCCAGAGTTTGATCGTATTCTGTTATTGGAAGATGTGATGATCGGAAGTTACCCCATTCCATGTTGATCACCTTCACTTGGTCCAAGAAAAATTAGTGTCAGGTTACACAGTAATGTATGTACACTTGGTCTGAAACCATGTTGATTTCTATCCCAATAAGGGAGAGATAAAAACAACAAATGAATTGAATTCAAAGTAGCTTAGATTGGGTAGAATAACATTATATAACAAACATTTGACAACTGCTAACCATCTCTCCCGATTTGGGCAGTAGACCATGCCACTTGGGAATTGCATGCGCTCGCTCCACATATGCCGCATTAGTTCCAGTACCCAAGATCACAGCAGCTATGACATCAGGGTGGTTATATCTGCCACCAGCTAATGTTCCAATTGTATCATTCACCTGCAACAGACTATCACATTAAAAATTACTTTCCTAGAAATACTTCAGCATGTGTAACTACGGAGTCCTACATTCAATATAAGCAACATCTATTATTGGCACCAACTCTAAATTGTCACTCAAACACAGTCACAGACAAACACAAAAGTCTCGGCAGATCCCAGCAGGAGCAACAAGACTTACCAAAGCAGCCACACGCATATCAAGGCCAACTCTTTCTAAGGATTTTGACAGCTCTCCCACCACATCTTGTCCAACCTGTTCAAAAGCCAGCCAACCAAAAAAGTAAAATAGCCTTAATGCCCAAGAACTGTCCAAAGCAAGAAAATCTGCTTTCAGTAAGCCGAGTAAATTTTGTTTCAGGTTTGATGAA
Organism: Ilex paraguariensis; assembly: GCA_963454935.2. Lineage (NCBI taxonomy): Eukaryota > Viridiplantae > Streptophyta > Magnoliopsida > Aquifoliales > Aquifoliaceae > Ilex > Ilex paraguariensis. The sequence goes on along the minus strand of CAUOFW020006057.1, from coordinate 254,457 downwards.
ACCAATTACACCAAGGTACCTACCCTAGCACCATTAGTCAATCAAGAAACTGCTTACTTTTCAAAATTGGTCCTTCGGTATAGGCCAGAACTGGTTCAGTAGGATACCAAAGAGCAGTTCTGAACCTTGTAGTGTTTGACATTTCCTAGTGGACAAATGGAGACTCACTTGCAGTCTCAAAAATGTGCCTAAAAATATGAATTAAGTAAAGAGTGTGTTTTCAGAAAAAACCCTGATAGCTTGAGGGAAGTGTGCTTTGTCTGATCCCATTTTCAAATTCACAAAAAGCCAACAAATAGTAATCTGATAATGATGTGACACCTAGAGGGTAACCCGAGGGAGAGTATGATGACCACAAAATTCTAGAAAGAATTTGGAGGTAAAACTAATGCCTTAGCCTAAAGTTTTGCATGTCATGAGAAATCCAGTTGGCAAGAGTTTTTTCAGTGTCTTTTCGCTGCCTTCTTTACAATTGAGTCTGTGTCCAGCCACAAGGGAAGTAAAGAATCACCAAACTAAGGCCTGAAGCAAAAAAATGAAATTAGCATGACTATTGCCAATAATCACATTGAAGAAAGACAGAACAGAACATAAGTATTTATGCTCAACAAAATTCCCAATAGATGGATTTGTTATCAATTCGTTAAATAGTATTAGTCCACTTAAGTTGGATCCAGAATTAAAGTAGTTATTGCATATATAGATGACTGAATAATTAATTATGATTACACATAAAACAGTAAAGGTATTTGAGATTAACCACATCTTCTATAGAGAATCCCTTGGTCCATTTAATGAGAGTCCCTGATGCAATTGATGATTGGCTAACTGGAAAGGAAAATGTGAAACCAAGCTCCCTTTGTTTACCGGGTGAAAGATTATCATCTTCACCTTCTGTGGCAACAAATTTTGCAAGTGCCGCAGCAATAAAATCAAATAATGCCTGAAATCACCAAATTTGAAGTTTGAGCGCATTGAAAATATTGTAATCAAGAGACAGATATTTTTTGGTGGGCTAAATAGATACTTGCCTCAGAAGTTCCAACCATCAAATGAGGAGGAATCGAAACTTCTTCAAATTCTTGATTGATAACATGCTTTTCTTTCCCACCCAACTGTACACGCAGGACACGGAAGTTTGTGCCACCAAGGTCCAATGCGTAAAATAATCCTTTCTCATCTCTAGACAAGAGAAGAGTAAAATTCAATGGCACGTTCGACCTTTTGCCCCCACATCAGAATTACAAATCTAGAAACAAAATTAGTTCAGATAAAGTATTCCATATTCAAAGGAATTTTCCTTTTTTTTTTCTCTTACTTTCTAATTGATAGATAAATACTAAACTAAACATTAATTTAGCATCTAGTCTAGAGAAGAAAAATCCAATTATTGTACATCATGTATAACATGTCGTCATCATTTTGTCAAGCATGATCTTAAAATTTCCAGACATAATTAACTTACAATTTGATTGCTGCATACACATTTGACAGCGTCTCCCTAAGCCAGTAATATTACCTTTTTTAAAGTTTACACTACACATGTATACATAAGAAATGAACTGAATCCTTTTTCTGTTTGTAATCAAAACTACCACGGGTGACAATATGTCAAGAATATAAGCGGAAGATATTTGATAACAGAAACTGGAAAAAGGAACTTAATAAACTACTTCAATTCATACATGTGACCAAACCAGTTCACTTATTTTGTCAAAGTCAAAGTGGTATTAAATTCGTTATTCTCCATTAGGCCTCTGATTTCATCAAATCAACTCAATGCATTGAATACGCTTCCAATATGAAAGTGGAATTACAGCGCAGAAAACCCACAATCAAAGGTCAAACAAGAGCTTTAAAAAGGAAAGAGGAAAAAGGTGGAAAGTAAAAAGCTTCAGATGGCGGCGACATGCCAAAATAAAAGGATGAAGACGCCTATAGAAATCATAAGGCGGTCATTTAACAAAGAAGGGCGAAAGGAAAGAAGAAAGAATAAACAACTGTTGGATTACAGAAAAAATGAATACTCCATAAAAAACCAAACAAGCATAAAATTTGAAGAAAAAAGATGGGTAAACGAAAAGATTGCTCATCTCAGCATGAGATTCCAACATCATGATTGAAACTCAAAATACTCAATATTTTGAACTAGGACAGGAATATGTCTCTCTGAGTACAAAATTCAATTCAAACCATCTGTAATTAGAACATATTCCTCTAACTCCAGTGAACCACAATAGGAATCCATTGTAAGAATATTATCTTTTTCCTCTTCATTTACACGCAATTGTGCAACCAACATTAAAAGTAATCATTTCTGTCATTCATAGTACCCCTGTAAACGATACAGTCTTATCAAAGCAAATCTAAATTATAAGTTTTTTTTTTTATTATTATAGAAAGTTCCTTCTTTATCCAATGAAACCCAGTAAATGACAATAACAGAACATATATATGAGCATGCCAACAGCATTCCTATGTATACATAATCTGAAATAGTTGAAACTTGAAAGTTATGAATCAATTTGAATAAATTACTCAGCAAAGACGCTCTCCATCCGAATCAATTAATGAACGATTGGAAGAAAACGCGTAATTATACATTCTCATATAAATTAATGATAAACCCAGTGATTTAATCACTCACTGTCACACTGATGACACTTCTAAGTTCACAGCTTTCAATCAAAGACTCATTTTTCATCCCCAAAATCAATAAATTAATCGCTAGAACACTCGTGTACAACTACTTCACTATGTTTGTGTGATATATATTACCCGGTGGGTAGGTTATCGACGTAGCTGATGATCATCTTGAGATGGCTACCGCCTTCGGAGGCGAGTCCGGCGTGCATCTCTACCGTCATGGCGTCGGCCACCTGGCAGAGCTTTCCCGTCGGGGTCTCACACTTCTCTTGCAACTCTTTTAATATGGAGATGACTTTGGCCCACCGCCCGGAGCTCTTCATTCGGTGGCGCACCACCAGCGCCGCCGCAGCACATACCGCCTCCGCGCACACCACCGCTGCCCCCACAGCCACCTTCCTCATAACCAAAACTAGCACACAGGTCGATGCAATCCACAAATGATAAACTCTCTGAAAGAAAGCCCTCTCACATTACTTTTCACTCCCCCCCCCCCTCTCTCTCTCTCTCTCTCTCATCCACACACACACACAAGTGGTAGCTTGATCAATTTGATTATTTTTTTAAACATAATTTTGGGATGGAAAAATAAGTGTTAACAGATTTGTTTGAAGAGGTCAGGAAGAGAGAGAGAGAGAGAGAGGGCCGTTAACGAGGGGGAAAATAAAAGACAATTTTCTCGGAATATTTTGAGGAAAAGGAGAAAGAGGACAGAGTTAAACAGGAGACCAATATAGATTTATATTTTTTTTCTGGATAAATGTATATATTTATTTCCTTTTTTTTATTGCTTAACCTTTATTTATTTCCTTAAAGTGAGGGCCTTTTCTCTTTCTCTCTCCAGCTTGGAATTTGGGAGAAAATATTTGTGTGTAACATCGCCGATTAATTATGAAATATCATGTGAATTAATTAGATTTTACTATTTCGATAGCTACCCATAATCACTATTCTCGGTAATTGAAATGGGGTCTATATATCCTCATGTATAATTTTTTATTATTAAGTAATGATATTATGTGTCAATAACGACAAAATATTTATTTAGAATTTGAAATTAGTATATCGATTTGTATGGAAATAAAAATGAGCATTTTTATAAGACTCATGCTCATATTTTTTTTCCCATGAGTTCTTCTCTTGAAATGAATGTTTTGATCTTTGGGCAAATTTTATTTTAATCCATACAATCCCCTTTGTGTTTCATATCTTTATGTTTCAAATATAATAATTTTGGATTAGAGGAATGTTATAAGAATTTAATTTATGAACTTAATTCAAAGTCGCTATTTTATTAGTTACAAGTTTCAATGTTAGATAAAGTTCACTTTCAAACCAATAATTGCATTAAATTATGTATTTATATTATGTCCCTCAATTAGGTTCAAGTAATATTTTCCTATGACTCCAAACTCGGGAAAAAAAAAACCATTTTCCTATGACTAAACTTGGAATTGATATAACTTTTAAAAAATTTGTCAAAATTTCATACTTTTTTTGTATAAAAAAATTATTAAGTTCTACAAAATTTAAGAGGGAATGGGGGTGTTTGGTGTCTTGTCCTTCTGGGATCATGGTTTTTGGGGTTATGCCTCCATTCCAACTTCATTTTGGCAACATTGAACTTTTGAGTCTGAAGCTCATGTTAGCATCCTCTGTTTTCAAATTAGTAACTGCCATTTGCAACTATCCAGATGAATCAAGTCTGATGCTTTTTCACTGTCTTATTTGGGGGTCTCCAATCCTCATATTGCGGTCTCACTATTGTAGGTGACGGTTGAATATGAGAACACACTAGCCATCCAACGCAATTGGAAGAGGAAGCGCCAGGATGGCGGGGAGGAAGGTTGCAAGTAGTACGTAAGGCATGAGTGGAGGCCACCACAGAAGTCACCAAGGAAGTTCCGACTACCTGAGAGTTGCGATCTCTCAACAATTGCTGGACAATGTAAAAATGGGGTACTGACTGATGGGACTTGGGAGACTCATCAGTCACAAGTCGATACGTAGTATAATATTACATCTAACAGATGTGTTTTTCAAATTTTTATGTACTGAGATTGATTGATGAGCACACTCAAAACCAAGTAAATATGCACCATAAGGGAACGAATGTGTGCACGACTGCTCTCGAGGATTAATTATCTTGAAAAGTAGAGTGTTGATGTGACAAATAATCATTACGATCAAATCAATTCAAAACTTATATCTAACAGTCGAAAAGATAGAGGCATCGCTCTTACTAGTGGAGAATAACCCTAGGGGACATCAAATTGAATGCTCAACACCAAACCATAAATGTTTAGCGATCGACTGTGAGTATTCGATATAAAGCACTTAATGTTCGAAATGATCTAATATTTAAGGGGTATGAAGCAATAAATGCTCAGCCCCCGAGCTTTTAACTTTGATTGTGTCTCGTCATCAAGTATTAATAAGGCATGACAAGAACACTTATTGTGTGGCTCGATGATGACTGAAGCGCCGTTGATATGATGGCTTCCTTGAAGACATTTCAACTGTAAACTGTCAAGCTTAAACTGTGAGTACTCAAGTGGTTGTTACATTATCATATTTGAATGTATAAATATTACAATAACATTAAACATGGGTATACCTACTGAACCAATTTAGCACCGTACATTTATCCTCTCAACTTTAAGCGCCGACTGGCCGAAGTATTGGAGGGGACAAGTCAAGTACATCCTTGGCCCCACCTCATCTCTTGTTTTAAGAATCAAAGTTCAAGCAAAAATCACTATCTCAAACTATTGTAAGAATTCACCTGTACAATAGATAAGCTTCCTCCCCCACTCACGTCCAAGACTATTGAACTTACATTCTCCTAGAGGGAATAATGTCAAGATTGAAGTTTTTTTTTCTCTGGTTCTTTGCGACAAGAATGATGTTGGTTGCCTATCTTTAACATTCAAGTTTGTGGAGGAAGCAATCTAGGGTAGATATTTTTTTGCACGCCCCAAAAGCACTAAAAAGAACAAGTTTTACCATTCCGTTTAGATAAGAGTCACCAATTTCATATCTAAACTTTCGGTGTGTATTTGGATTTGATAGTCCTACATATAGAACGGCTCTCATTGAAGTTGATCAATGAAATTGTTCATTCCAATGATTTTGATCATCAAACCCCTTGGTTCTGACTGAAAATTTTAGAATAAGACGGATTTCACATGGTGTTTGGCCGGCCTTGTGTCCACAAATTTGAAAATTGTGAGATTGAGTTTTGGTGGGGAATAAACGGTTGATATAGTCCTTTTGATCAACAATTGTCTCCACTTTACTGAATGAACCATGGGGATTATTTGTATAACTAATTCAACTAACCCAGTCAACTTTGCTCAACATTTTTTTTTTGCTAAATTAAAATTGAGATTAAGATTAAAAAAAAAAAAGGAGTACAAGCGATGTAATCAAACACCAATGTGACTCGACATATCCCCACTTTGCTCAATAACATATTCCTCAGCTAAATAAAGTTTGGACTTTTGAGCGTTTTCTTCCTTTGCTCTTTATTTTTTGATTGAAAACATAACACACCTCTAGACATTATTCACTGAACAGAAAACGATTGTTTGGAAAAATATAAGCAACATATGATATGGCTATGACTAGACTACGATGTCCGCTAGTGTGTCCGTTCAAAGAGTGATTTCAGATTGTAAGGCCTTGTGACATTGGGAATACCTTTCCACATTAGCCCTGCAAATTGCTGGTTTGCCATTTCAGAGGGATGACCAGAGTCAAAGAACAAATACTCACTCGCATTCTTACACAACTCAAACTCTGTTAGTCCTCGTCTCTTTCCTCCACAACTTGGAATTCCTCGGTAAGGACCAATGCCACAGCATGCTGTCTTGCCTTCCTTGAAACCTTTTACATGACAATTACAAACATGTATGAACACCCATAGAAAAAATTTAAGTTTTTTTTTGTTTGGGGGGGGGGGGGGGGGGTTTTT
>CAUOFW020006057.1:170368-236010 GCA_963454935.2 Ilex paraguariensis | reverse complement strand
CCCAAAAACTAGAGTTTGATGGATTTCCAACCATCATTTTGTTCAAATCATGGGAATGTTTGTAAACATACCAAGGAACAAGGAACCCATAACAAATACATACTATTAAGAGCCAAATTCTACATGTATAATAACCCTAACATCAATGGACAAGGATGGAAGAAAACCCTACCTCAATGTTCTTAAAAACCTAGGTTTAGTGTGAAGAAGATGAAGATTTGATCTTCTTTGAAGTATAGATCTCCTCTTGATCTTATGTTTTATCCTTCTCTCTTCCTCTAGAGTCCTAAGAGAAGTGGGTTGAGAGTGGAATGAGAGTAAAGGCTGAAATCTATGTTTTTAAACACAAAAATCCCGATTTTTTTTCCTTTACTGTTCATGGGCTGCTTCGACTTTACTGTTCATGGGCTGCTTCGATATTACTTCGTTTTTGGGGCATAACTCTCTCATCCGAGCTCCGATTGAGATGAATCAAGATGCTATGGAAAGCTAAGAAAGAACTCTACAACTTTCATATTTTGAGTTTTAAGAGATATTGACTGCATCAAGGTCTAAATTGGGCTTGAAGTTGTAGACAGTGCACAGTTCACGTGCACTGTTCACTACTTCATCCCTTTTTCCATTTCCAATCTACGAAATTCAAACACACATCGCTACACTTATCCTCATTTTTACAACAATTATTTAATATATATTTATATGCATATATATAAAATAAAATGCGGAGTGTTACATTGACACTCCTCTTGATATCTGAAATGTTATTTTACTCCTATAGTGATATATATATACACCAAGAATGAATCAAATTGATGCNATATTACTTCGTTTTCAGGGCATACCTCTCTCATCCGAGCTCCGATTGAGATGATTCAAGATGCAATGGAAAGCTAAGAAAGAACTCTACAACTTTCATGTTTTGAGTTTTAAGAGATATTGACTGCATCAAGGTCTAAATTGGGCTTGAAGTTGCAGCCAGTGCACNTACACTTATCCTCATTTTTACAACAATTATTTAATATATATTTATATGCATATATATAAAATAAAATGCGGAGTGTTACATTGACACTCCTCTTGATATCTGAAATGTTATTTTACTCCTATAGTGATATATATATACACCAAGAATGAATCAAATTGATGCCATCTCTTCTCTCTTCCTATTTAAAATAATAGGCATTTCTTAGTGTTAAATTAATAAAATAATTTTAATTTAATAAAATTATATGTTAAAGTNATTGACACTCCTCTTGATATTTGAAATGTTATTTTACTCCTATAGTGATATATACACCAAGAATGAATCAAATTGATGCCATCTCTTCTCTCTTCCTATTTAAAATAATAGGCATTTCTTAGTGTTAAATTCATAAAATAATTTTAATTTAATAAAATTATATGTTAAAGTGATAAAATTAAATTTTGGAATTAAATTTTTAAAATTTAATTTTAAAGTAATGAAATAAAATACCAACATGGTGTTAATTTAAAAAAAAATTGAATAACAATTGGATAACATTGAATGTTGATTTGATAAAATTAAACATCAATTAAGCATTANTCATAAAATAATTTTAATTTAATAAAATTATATGTTAAAGTGATAAAATTAAATTTTGGAATTAATTTTTTAAAATTTAATTTTAAAGTAATGAAATAAAATACCAACATGGTGTTAATTTAAAAAAAAATTGAATAACAATTGGATAACATTGAATGTTGATTTGATAAAATTAAACATCAATTAAGCATTAATTTGATAAAATTAAACATTACTATGATATTAAACTAATAAAATAATAATAATTTTAATAAATTAATCTTAAATTTGTTAAAATAGAGGTTAATTTAATGAAATTAAAAATTTAATTTATAAATGTAATTTTTAATTTAATGTTAAGTGGATAAATTTGAAGGTTAATTAGATAAAATTACATATGAATTTTGTGAAACTGAATATTATTTTATTTTTTTAATATATTTTTTTTGTTTTTTTTTTGGAGGGGGAGGAGGAGGGGAAAGGGGGCTTGAACCCTTTACTTGAAAAAAGCAAAATCTTTACAAAGTAAAGAGTACCACTAGACCAACGGGCCATTGATAAAATATTATTTTGATGAAATTGAATATTCATGTGATAAAATTAAAATTCAATTTAGTGTGTTATTGATGAAATTAAATATTAATTTGATGTTAATTTAATAAAGTGATATTAATTTAATAAATTACATTTTAAATTAATAAAATTTAATATTAAATGAATGGAATTAAATTTTAATTTGGTGTTATTATTGAAAATATATTTTAACAATAATTTTATAAAATTGAATAGTAATTTGATGAACTTTNTGGAGGGGGAGGAGGAGGGGAAAGGGGGCTTGAACCCTGTACCTCAAAAAAGCAAAATCTTTACAAAGTAAAGAGTACCACTAGACCAACGGGCCATTGATAAAATATTATTTTGATGAAATTGAATATTCATGTGATAAAATTAAAATTCAATTTAGTGTGTTATTGATGAAATTAAATATTAATTTGATGTTAATTTAATAAAGTGATATTAATTTAATAAATTACATTTTAAATTAATAAAATTTAATATTAAATGAATGGAATTAAATTTTAATTTGGTGTTATTATTGAAAATATATTTTAACAATAATTTTATAAAATTGAATAGTAATTTGATGAACTTTAATGTTATCTTGATGAGATTGAAAGTTAATTTTATGAAACATAGTGTTTATTTGATAAAAGTTAAGATCGATTTCATGTTATTAATGAAATAGAATATTGAATTGGTAATAATTTGGTGAAACTAAAGATTGATTTGAGGAAAATTGAATATTAATTCCTCAATTACTAAAAGTGTTACAATGTGACATTTTTATTAACTTTTTATTAGTTTTTTCATCAGTGTCAATAGGATTCTTTTTGACAAAAAAAATAATGAAAACTAACGGAAGGATCATATTATAATATTTATGAAACATTGAGGATATAATGTGAAAAATTTAATTTTTTAGGGTGTAAAATAAAAAACTAAAAATCTTTCAGAATTCAAAATTGAAAAAATCCAAATAAATATAATAATGTTGTTGCATGCACTCTGACCCCTTAAAAAACATCTTCAAGTAGATTTGAAAACTGCAAATGAAATCAAGCTTTTGTGCCGAGTTAATTGAAAAAATTTTGGTGTATATAGTNAATAATGAAAACTAACGGAAGGATCATATTATAATATTTATGAAACATTGAGGATATAATGTGAAAATTTTAATTTTTTAGGGTGTAAAATAAAAAACTAAAAATCTTTCAGAATTCAAAATTCAAAAAATCCAAATAAATATAATAATGTTGTTGCATGCACTCTGACCCCTTAAAAAACATCTTCAAGTAGATTTGAAAACTTCAAATGAAATCAAGCTTTTGTGCCGAGTTAATTGAAAAAATTTTGGTGTATATAGTAGAATCATTAAGAACGAGATGTATACTCATATTACCTTAATCATATCTATTAGTAGAAATAGAGTCTATTTTAGAGGTCCAAATAAAATTTTCTAATAACTGGGATATTAGTGAAAAGTAATATTTTTTTCTTGTAATAAAGACTTTATATTATATATTACTTATATATCACAGGTAGCTTTTGGGTACATTCCATTGAATATTAATATGCACCCGTCATCAGCTTGAGTATACTAATTTACCAATACGTTCGTGGATTGGTTGATCTTCTGTATCTCTTGCTTAACTTTTTCTTTCTAGAATAGCATTGATCATTTTGCCATATATTTTTATGATCTCGTGTAATAGAGGTGAGGTGGAGAATTTCTCCAAATATGATTATTTAAATTTCAAGTATAATTATTTTCATTCTATAAAAGGAAATTTGAATTACTTAAAGAGGAAATAAAATATATATGTATACAAGTTTAATTTCATTTGGTAATCTAAATTATTCTCACAACTTTATTAGACTTATTAAGGCAGCTGTATTAATGCTGTAACAGTTGAAAGAGGAATAGTTAGTTCTAATGCATTCACTTAATGATATTTCCATAGAGAAATTATTATTATTATTATTTTTATTTATGAGACTATAAATGCAATTAGAAAAAAAAGGAGACATTTCCCAAAGAAAAACTGATTCTAGTGGTGAGTTTTGTAACCATCTCCTTGGAAGTTTGAAGCATATCTCCTTGGAAGTTTAAACCTCATCTTGTTTCCTCGACTACCTGTAAGTTGAAAAATACAACTACAAAATGTTGGAAATGAAATGGTCAAAGCGTAATCCTATTACGACTTAAAATCTAATCTAAATCTAATCTAATTCTCTGACTGACTCGGTATGTGAACAAGTATGATTTAATAACATTGTATTACAATATCAAGTGTTGAATTTTTTTTCATTGTGTCGAATTATTTTAGAACAGGGCGACAATCTCGATATTATTATTTTTTTATTTTAAATAAAAGAAAGGGAATATTAGCCATGGGTATTTCTGTACTTTCAATTGGAAAACGCTCCATGCACAAAGAGTGGTGCTCATAGCACTTCTCATCTCTAATATAATATTTACATGGCCATGATATATATATACACACACATGAATGTTTGTGAAAGTTAGAGCAGATAGCTGCTGGAAAACATGAATTCACCGGCAACAATTTCTTGTAGAGACACCATTTTAGACTTTGGAAATGGAAGCTACTGACAATTCTGACTTTTACTATAAAGTGAACACACAAAATTATCAATAATTTCAAAACAATTAAATTATGTTTATTAAATCTTCTATCCCAAATATTATAGGATTTTTCGTATTTTACACCGTTATAAATTTTTTATTTTATATCTTTAAAGATTAAATTTTATACATTACACCTATAATATATCAAAAGTATTACAATACNTATTTTAAATTTTTAAAGATTAAATTTTATACATTACACCTATAATATATCAAAAGTATTACAATACAGTCCTTCTATAACTTTTATTATTTTTTTGTCAAAAGTTAACTTATTGACATTGATGAAAAAATTAAATATATTGAGGATATAATATAAAAAATTTAATTTTTAAAGATACACAATAAAAAACCTAATATCTTTTCCGTGCAAAGTGCAATTCGTCCAATATAATAAAACAATCTTCAAATATTAATGGGACCGCGGTTTAACTCTCGTTGTTCCCTTCCCTTATAATAGTGTTCGACTAAAAAAAATAAATGTTAATGAAAAATATATCACATTAATAAAAATTTAGTAACAGTATTTGATAAACATGTATGAAAAAACCCACTGTAAATTCAGAAAATCAAATTAAATAAAAAAAAAAATAAACCCACCGCATGTCCTCTATTAATACTGGCCCTATTCTTCCATCTGCAAACAGACAGACACAGAGAAAGAGAGATAGAGAGTGCTCTTCATGAGAGTTTCTCTGAAGTCTGAAAATTTCTCCAATCGTCTAAGCTAAACCAGAGAAGCCCAAGAAAAAAAGTGATCAAAACAATCAGTTTCAATCACTATGTGCAATCCAAACACCACACCCACCATCACCACTGATCAAAAACCCTCACACCCACCAACGAAAACCCATTTCTATCTTGATCTGCTACCACCACTCACCACCCCAAAACACCCAGAAACAACCGTAAAACACGGAGAAAAGCCAACCCAATTCTCTCTCCCAACCCCCTCAGAAATCATCAATGAAACCAAAGCACTATTCCACCTTTCTTTTCCCATCGCTCTCACAGCTCTAATCCTCTACTCTCGTTCTATCCTCTCCATGCTCTTCTTAGGTCACCTCGGTGACACAGAGCTCGCCGCCGGCGCTTTAGCCATCGCCTTCGCAAATATCACCGGATATTCAGTACTTTCCGGCCTGGCTTTAGGCATGGAACCTCTCTGTTCACAAGCTTTTGGAGCGCAACGGCCAAAGCTTCTCTCTCTAACAATGCAAAGATCAGTCATTTTTCTTCTCTTTTCTTCAATACCCATCACATTCCTCTGGCTCAACATTTCAAAAATTCTTCTTTATTTACACCAAGACCCCAATATCACCGGCTTGGCTCACACATATCTAATCTTCTCACTACCTGACCTTTTGACCAACTCCCTCATTCACCCAATAAGAATTTACCTTCGCGCACAAGGGATCACCGTCCCCGTAACATTGGCAACTCTCTCCGGAACGGTGTTGCACTTGCCGGTCAATTACGTGTTCGTTTCATGTCTCCGGCTAGGCGTGGCTGGTGTCGCCGCTGCATCCGCCGCGTCGAATTTCATTGTTTTGTTGGCGCTTGTAACGTACGTGCGGGCGAATGACTTACACGCCCCAACGTGGACGAAACCGAGCCGAGAGTGCTTGACTGGCTGGAAGCCGTTGATTAAGCTGGCAGCTCCGAGCTGTATTTCGGTGTGTCTCGAGTGGTGGTGGTACGAGATCATGATCGTGTTGTGTGGGCTTTTAGTGGAACCCAAGGCCACGGTGGCCTCCATGGGTGTTTTGATCCAAACCACATCGTTGTTATATATATTTCCGTCGTCACTTGGGCTTGCTGTGTCAACTCGGGTGGGTAATGAACTCGGTGCGAATCGACCCAATAAGGCTCGGGTCTCAGCTATGGTGGCGATACATATAGCGGGCCTAATGGGTCTATTCGCCATGATTTTCGCATCATCAACGAGGGATATATGGGCCAGGATGTTTACAGATAATATGGAGATCCTACGGTTCACATCTGCTGCTTTGCCAATATTAGGACTATGCGAGCTTGGGAATTGTCCTCAGACCGTTGGATGTGGGGTTGTACGTGGGACTGCTCGTCCGACCACCGCAGCGAACGTGAACCTCGGAGCATTTTATCTTGTGGGCATGCCCGTGGCAATTGGACTTGGGTTTTGGGTAGGGGTTGGATTTTGTGGGCTTTGGATTGGGTTGCTTTGCGCCCAAGTTTGTTGTGCTGGGTTAATGTTGTATGTTGTTGGGACTACGAATTGGGATTATCAAGCCCTGAGAGCACAAGTGCTCACGTGCACAGGACTCGGTGAGACTGCACTTCCTCATGATTGTGACAATGAAAAGGAGTCGTTGATTTGCATAATGGTTACTTCATCATGATGATCAAATGTAAAAACAGGCACCCAATTTCTTTTTTGATTTTTTCTATAACTAAGTTTGATTGTGAATTACTAATTCTTTGTGAAAAGTTTAAGGGTTTTAGTAAAAAATGATGAATGAGAAATTTTGATTGTAACCTTTCTTATTTCACTACTTTGGTCTCTGTCTCTGTATCTCTCTCTCTCTCTCTCTCTCTCTCTCTCTCTCTCTCCCTTCTGTTGTATAGAGGGGTATTGTGAAAGCAATTTTATTTTTTTTCGGGATTCATGGGGTTGGAGTTATAGAAAAATATCATCGATCATCTGAAAGTAAACTATATATATCTTAGTCTTGTGCATTTGATTTTGATTTTATGATTGTATTCTGTATTACTAGAACTAGTAATACATTTGAGTTTTGATTCCTAGTATAGGTTGTCTCCAAGCACGCAACCACTTCTGTTTCCGAGTTTCAAACATGAGGGTAACTTTGTTCCTTCCATCATGATGAAATGACATAGTTTTGGATTGATCCCACGTAACAACATTGAATGGCTTGGGCAATGTCTAATCAATTGGGACATATGTTGTTGTCTTATCTTTTACTTTGATTTGTTCCTCTTTCAGTTGGACTTTTCCGCCTTGCAATAGTGACTCGTATAAAATACATGGAAGCACCTTAATTTCTCAAAATGGTCCAACTCAACCCCCTCCTCTTGTGGAGTGAGTTGAGATAGCAAAATTTTACAGGTTAATATCAGAAGGTACCGAGTTTGAGTTGGAGTTGGAGTTCGAAATTGAGATCGAGTTTCAAGTTGAAGTTTTCAATGGTCTTATGTGCAAGGAAGAATGATCTCAAATGCCAAGGTTGGTTGAATATACGAGTTGCTTGCAGATAAATGAAATTGACTGCACAAATTGCTTACCTCTTGCTGTTGAAAAATGAGCAGGTTTTTCCTGGTTTTAAGGAAAATTAAATGGGTTCACACTAAGAGTTAAAAATGATCATAGTTTGATATTAATCTCCAGAAATTTTTGGAATTGAAGCCCAAAGAGTGGACATATATTTCATTGATCAATTTATACTATTTTTCAAAGCAAATATTGAATAATGTTTTGGAATACCCAATGGTCTCATCTGCATTGAGAAAAATAGGTAGTCTCTAGCCTATCTATGTTGGTGCAAAGAGTATATAGTGTTGAAGTACAAAAAGAAATAATTAGTATGATTAATTTACTCTATAATATTCTTATCGAAACCTTGATTATATAAGAACTCACGTTTTTAACAGTAAAGACAAAAAAAATAAAAATACGAGTTTAAAATAACTTTTATGAAGATCACAGTTACTTCTAATAAAAATTTGAAGCCACTATAAATGAGAAAATTGATCGAAGGTGATGATAAGTAGGAAGAAAACTCCAATGATCTATGTGCTTCATTTTCATCCTTACGATATGGATTGAAAAAAAAAATCTGAAAAAAACACAGTGCCCATGAAGGAAAAGACATCAGCAGCCCAGTCAGTCAGTCTATGATTGAAGCTTGAGAGGGAAACAAAATAGGTTCTTGTCTGTTTTGTTAGTTGCAGAGGCTCTTTATGCAGGTTCTTACACGCCGAGAGGGGGGGGAGAGATCAGTACCAGCAGCCACCACGTTTGCCTGTCCAATCTACTTGTGGCCTGTCAAATCTACTTTTGTTGTTATATCACATATGCATTTAAGCTGCTGTGGCATCACTATTTCCATTCACTGTATTATAAAAATATATTTTTTTATCTCATTTTTTTTTACTAACCATACAGCAAAACTGTAAATTTAATTTAATTATATTATTTTTTTTTACTTACATCTTTCGATATCCTATCAAAAAATTAAGTGTGGCCATCATAACTTATCATTCCGAGATTTTTCTCCATGTCAAGTTAATATTTCATAGTTGACTTCTATTACGTTTAATATAAAAAATTTATGTTTTGATTTGGATTAATTAAAACAATTAAAACTTTAAATCAAGTTATAATTTAGATAAATCATGTTATAATCCAATAAAATATATTGCAATTAATTCCATAATTTTATGTTGATGGCATTATAGTTGACTGTATTTCAGGTTTGTTTTTCAAACCTAATACTTTGGATTTATAACTTGCCTCAAATGCTTTTCATGTACATGAGTTGGGTACGGTACGGTGGTCTCTCTGTCACGCTTTGTCTATACCCGGTGTTGAAGATAAGGCCGTGGACCAACTGCTCATTATAGGGGGGGTCTCAAGCTGTGAAATCCATCAACTTTTCATTCAAATCCACAAATCAAACGTGTGGAATTTTCCACTGTGATTCAAAGATTGAAATTAACCAAACAAGACAAACAACAACGACATACGAATTCAATGATCCAAAAATAGATTATTCGAAACACTTTCTCGTACAAAANATACGTGTGGAATTTTCCACTGTGATTCAAAGATTGAAATTAACCAAACAAGACAAACAACAACAACATACGAATTCAATGATCCAAAAATAGATTATTCGAAACACTTTCTCGTACAAAAGTAAGATATATAGTACGTAAATCAAACTGTCACAAAATTTTAGCGAATTGTATCTTAAAAAATATATTCAAAAATGATTTTTTAAAAAAATAAAAAATAATAAAACCTATTGGAACAATTATTCATCCCCCAATTTTCATCTTATTACTCATGTCGTCCTTCTCTCTCGAGTCCCATCTCTCTATCTTTCCCTTTTCTCTCTCTCTCTTATATCCTCTCAACCTCCACCTCCACCTCCATTATCTCCTTTGTCTTCGCTTCCTTCACACCCACACANTATTATATCCTCTCAACCTCCACCTCCACCTCCACCTCCATTATCTCCTTTGTCTTCGCTTCCTTCACACCCACACATTCACACAGTACACACACCCATCACCCGGCAAACACACACCCATCGGCCAACAAACACACAAAATCCACACATTCACAGTACACACCTTCGTCACTCAGCAAACACACCCACACATTCACACAGTACACACCCCCATCACCCGGCAAACACACACCCATCGGCCAACAAACAGACAAAACCCACACATTGACAGTACACACACCCCCATCACTCAGCAAACACACCCACACATTCACGCAGTACACTCACCCATCACCCGACAAACACACACCCATCGGCCAGCAAACACACAAAACCCACACATTCACAATACACACACCCTTGTCACTCGGCAAACACACCCACACAGTACACACACCCATCACCAGACAAACACACACCCATCGGCCAACAAACACACAAAACCCACACATTCATAGTACACACACCTTCGTCACCTGGCAAACACACCCACACAGTACACACACCCATCACCCGACAAACGCACACCCATCGGCCAGCAAACACACAAAACCCACACATTCACAGTACACACACCCCTCCTCACTCAAGAAACACACACACACATAACCAACACACTAATGATTAAAATTTTGTTTTGGTGCATTATTTCGGACACTTAGGAAACAAAAATATTTCAACATGTTTCAAAAATGTTTCAACTCGTTTTATAAATATAATAAAAAAAGTAAGAATTAGTTTGTCAAAACATTAGTCAAAATATACCGAAATATATTAAAAAAATTCTGAAATAATTGTGTAAATGCATCGAAATATTACAAAACACCTCAAGTTATTAGAATTTCAATTCTATCACTAATTTGTTTCATCTCCTTGAAACCCAAAATGTTTTGGATGTTTCAAAAAGAAAATTTAATCCTTGCCACATACACACATACCCCCATCGCCCAACAAACACACACACACAATGAAACTCTGCTCAATTTCAACGAAGCAAACACACACAAAAANACACCCCCATCGCCCAACAAACAAACACACACACACACACACACAATGAAACTCTGCTCAATTTCAACGAAGCAAACACACACAAAAAAAATTGAGAAGTGTGTTGATGTGTTGATTGAGTAATCTGACATTGTGGTCGTGTATGAAAATAATGTTTTTGAGTAGAAAAAAAAATTGGGATGAATTTTGTACCATTAGATTAAAGTAGATGAAAATTAGATCAATTTTAACAATTTTTGTGTTTTTATAAGTTGAGAATTCAATTTACTAGCTGTAATATTAGATAGATTAGAAATTGTCTGTGAAGCATGAAGATATCAAGAGGGATAATGGAAGATATATTGGTTCAAGTGGATAGATTTTGCATTTCTGTTAATTTTATAGTTCTTAATACTTTACCTATTGTTAATCATGCTGCTCAAATCCCAGTTATTTTGGGAAGACCATTTTTTCCACATCTAATGTCATTATCAATTGCAAGAACGAAATCATAGAGCTCACATTTGGAAACACAAAACTGGAAGTGAGTGTGTTCAATGTGATTAAGCAACCAGGTGATGAGAAAGAATTCCGTGAGGTGGAGAAAGTGGATGAGATTATAGAGGAAAATTTTAATAATTCTATTTGCTCTGATCCTTTGCAAACTTGTCTAATTAATTCTATACTTGATGAAGAGAACTTTGAGGCTATTTTGTATACTGATTTTCTAAATAATTCGCAGGAGTCATGTGGAGTAGAGAGAAAGACACGATAGATAGGATAGATTTTATTTAAATTCTTTTATATGCTAATTTTTCTTTTCTTTATTTTTCAGTTTGTTTGATTTAAGAGCTTCATTTCAAGTGTTCTCTTTCCCTTATATTTGCAATTGTCTCACTGTATTATCATTGTTGCATCGAAGACAATGCAGATTATAAGTTGGGGGGTGAGAATTACACCATTGCTTTGTTCATTTTTAGATGTTTTAATTGTTTTCGTAGTTTTTGGTAGTTTAGTGGAATAATTGAATTTTTTTTGAAAAAATATGTCTATTTTGCATGAAATTTGTTGTTCTTAAGAGCTATGGAATTGTAGATTTTCTACTTGACATTCAGATTAGTTGCATATTGTTATTTGATGAACTTGTAGTCTATGTTTGAATATCATAGTGATGTTTGTATGTAAAACTCAAACTTTGTTCACGATGAGTATGTAATTTCTGTTGAGGTTTATTACATTACATTTATGTTCTAAAAAAGTTTGACATCTATAATAGAGATGTATGCATATACCATGAGAGTATAGTGCTTACCATTTTTGGAAGGTTATAATACAATTACTTAGATGATATTCATTTACAATCTAGTGTTTTTCAATAATATTGTTATTCTAGTTTTGGTTAGGAGTATAGGAGTAACTAGTTGGTAAATATCTCAATAAAATGCAACATTTTTTCATACTTTCTGAAATATGATCTTAGGTCATCCTTAATTTTGTTGAGCCTTAAGCCTATTTTTTCATTTCATTTTCTCTAGAATCCGTGATTGAACCATGATAATTATTACTTTCTTACCTTGATTATCCCTAAATTGGTATTCAATTGATATATGTTAGGATTGTGGTGAAATGTTCAATCAATCATGAATGAAAAATAAAGATGATGAAAAAAATAGAAAAGATTGACAAAAAATGTTGAAAATGAGAAAGTCAAAGGCTTGTGAATGAAGAATGAAGGATATGAGTTTTTGTGTACTATCAAAAGAAAGGTTAAGTTTATGTTAAATATGAAAATTGTCTATGGGATAACCTTTTTGAATCCTTAATTCTTTTGTTCCTTAAACCTTCACCCAAGGTTCCATTATAACCGGATAAAGTCTAATTTGATTTTAGGAGGTATGGTTGAGTGTAAATGCTTTAATATATAAGAGATACACCAACTGCATTACTTTTATGCTTCTTGACATTCCTTTCATGAGATTATGCTAATGTCATTCTATTTGACTTAAGCACTCCATTCTCGAGACATATGTGAGTACAATTTGTTTTGAGTACATTAATTCGATCCTCACATATACGTATGAGTGGAACTGTCGTGATAATAAGAGAATCCCTATTGAGTGTAAGTGTGACGCTCCTAAAATCGAGGGACCCTTTTTCAACCATTGACCTGTCAATCTGCAGAAGTAATCGTGATTGTCGCTAACCCAACATTACGTCAATAACATCCCCTTAACCGGAATTTTAACCTACACGTGTTACCCGTGTACATTTTATCATTTAATCAAATCATGATAAAATGTACCGCATTTCATACTCCATTTTAGTCAATTTACATTATTTGGAAGGAAGGACATATGGCCCAAAAGCATGACAAAACAGTTTTAAAATTTTAAAATTTTGGAAGTCCTACCGGTAGAGTGAGGTTACTGGAACAATTCCTACCAGTAGGGTTAGCCTATTGGAAAATTTCTACCGATAGGGTTTGCCTACTGAAAAATTCCTACCGGTAAGTTTTGTCTAGTTTTGCCTATTTCACCCGTTTTTCATTTCCAATTCATTTCAAAATATATTAACTCCATCCAACACATGTATATGAAGATTTTCATATTACATAAGATTCATACCAATTCTTTTACATTCATTTCAATGAATTTACATATCAAAAATAAAGTTTTCATAAACATTTACATTATTCAAAATAAAGCCACATTCAACCTTTTTCATCTTTAAGGTCTCATGTGAGAGCCTTCCTTCGCCGTGTATCCCGCACCTGAAATATTTTCCTGTACAGGGTGAGCCACGCCCAATAGAGTATTTCCTACTGAGGCTACTCTCCAACCTAAATGCATATGAAATGTTAATCCAACAATTAACACGCTACAACCGTTCCAATCAAGATCAAGCAAGACTATGATAGAATCTAACACGTCATGTCATGATATGAGATGACACTCACTTATGTAACTCTATCCGAGCCCTCCCTAATTCCTTTTCACCCATACAATGCTACAAGTATAAAATCGGGCTTTCCAAGCCCCCACCATTGGCGCTACACACCTAATGACTCTTTTAAATAAAAATCTATAGGTCTTTTTCTTGGGGTGGGTGTTTATGGACTTACACCAACGACATCCAACCGACACAAAATTTATAGACTTCTACCAACTGTTTCGCGTACACCGACACACTTTATGAGCTTTTATACCAACGGAGTGCGTATCCGATCATGGGATTTCTCACCCGAGGGATAGTCTAGCCCTTCTTACTAACCCCGACCCAATTCTTTCTCCATACAACCGTGCGACTCAGTTGGATCTTCGATCTAAGTTTTTCGAGCCCACCCATCATCCACCTAAGTGCTGTTTGATAACAATCATGCACTCACACACACACACACACTCATGGCTATGGATGCGATTTCTCCATGCAAATGCAATGTAATGCGCCATTGATATATCAATGTCATGCCCATATATAATGAATGCTACATGAGCAAAATTAATCACATATCTATATATTTCATGGCAAATTATATGATATGCATATAATCACCAAACTTTATCACAATGTTAACATATCAATAAACATACATCAACATTTTATTTTCAACAACATATCTCAAGCATGTTATTACATAACATATGTCAATAACATACTTCATTCACAAATGCATAACATAAACACATANGTCTAGTTTTGCCTATTTCACCCGTTTTTCATTTCCAATTCATTTCAAAATATATTAACTCCATCCAACACATGTATATGAAGATTTTCATATTACATAAGATTCATACCAATTCTTTTACATTCATTTCAATGAATTTACATATCAAAAATAAAGTTTTCATAAACATTTACATTATTCAAAATAAAGCCACATTCAACCTTTTTCATCTTTAAGGTCTCATGTGAGAGCCTTCCTTCGCCGTGTATCCCGCACCTGAAATATTTTCCTGTACAGGGTGAGCCACGCCCAATAGAGTATTTCCTACTGAGGCTACTCTCCAACCTAAATGCATATGAAATGTTAATCCAACAATTAACACGCTACAACCGTTCCAATCAAGATCAAGCAAGACTATGATAGAATCTAACACGTCATGTCATGATATGAGATGACACTCACTTATGTAACTCTATCCGAGCCCTCCCTAATTCCTTTTCACCCATACAATGCTACAAGTATAAAATCGGGCTTTCCAAGCCCCCACCATTGGCGCTACACACCTAATGACTCTTTTAAATAAAAATCTATAGGTCTTTTTCTTGGGGTGGGTGTTTATGGACTTACACCAACGACATCCAACCGACACAAAATTTATAGACTTCTACCAACTGTTTCGCGTACACCGACACACTTTATGAGCTTTTATACCAACGGAGTGCGTATCCGATCATGGGATTTCTCACCCGAGGGATAGTCTAGCCCTTCTTACTAACCCCGACCCAATTCTTTCTCCATACAACCGTGCGACTCAGTTGGATCTTCGATCTAAGTTTTTCGAGCCCACCCATCATCCACCTAAGTGCTGTTTGATAACAATCATGCACTCACACACACACACACACTCATGGCTATGGATGCGATTTCTCCATGCAAATGCAATGTAATGCGCCATTGATATATCAATGTCATGCCCATATATAATGAATGCTACATGAGCAAAATTAATCACATATCTATATATTTCATGGCAAATTATATGATATGCATATAATCACCAAACTTTATCACAATGTTAACATATCAATAAACATACATCAACATTTTATTTTCAACAACATATCTCAAGCATGTTATTACATAACATATGTCAATAACATACTTCATTCACAAATGCATAACATAAACACATAGCATGCCCACATAGTACCATATTTTATGGAATCACACAAATAATTTTCATATATTAATCCCCACCTATTTCAAGAAATTACTTTGAGTAATTTCCACATGCCCATTATAGAATAGGATTTATTCTACCTTTTTTCAATGTCCATTTCATCAATTTCACCACAATAAGCAAGGGATATATATAACTCTATTAACCTACCCATTTAATTTAACACTCTAGGTTGTAAAATGAACCAAAGTAGAAAGGAACTCTACTTCTTGAAGCGTAAAAAAAAGTTGAGAAGCCTCAAGAACCCAAGACGAGCTTGAATCTTCACTTTTCCCAAAATCCCGTCCTTGAAATCTCGCCAAACTCGACNATTCTACTTCTTGAAGCGTAAAAAAAAGTTGAGAAGCCTCAAGAACCCAAGACAAGCTTGAATCTTCACTTTTCCCAAAATCCCGTCCTTGAAATCTCGCCAAACTCGACCTCCTTGGTATGATTTTGTAGCCCTCGACAAGGAGAATAACTTTTGTTCTTNATTCTTTTACATTCATTTCAATGAATTTACATATCAAAAATAAAGTTTTCATAAACATTTACATTATTCAAAATAAAGCCACATTCAACCTTTTTCATCTTTAAGGTCTCATGTGAGAGCCTTCCTTCGCCGTGTATCCCGCACCTGAAATATTTTCCTGTACAGGGTGAGCCACGCCCAATAGAGTATTTCCTACTGAGGCTACTCTCCAACCTAAATGCATATGAAATGTTAATCCAACAATTAACACGCTACAACCGTTCCAATCAAGATCAAGCAAGACTATGATAGAATCTAACACGTCATGTCATGATATGAGATGACACTCACTTATGTAACTCTATCCGAGCCCTCCCTAATTCCTTTTCACCCATACAATGCTACAAGTATAAAATCGGGCTTTCCAAGCCCCCACCATTGGCGCTACACACCTAATGACTCTTTTAAATAAAAATCTATAGGTCTTTTTCTTGGGGTGGGTGTTTATGGACTTACACCAACGACATCCAACCGACACAAAATTTATAGACTTCTACCAACTGTTTCGCGTACACCGACACACTTTATGAGCTTTTATACCAACGGAGTGCGTATCCGATCATGGGATTTCTCACCCGAGGGATAGTCTAGCCCTTCTTACTAACCCCGACCCAATTCTTTCTCCATACAACCGTGCGACTCAGTTGGATCTTCGATCTAAGTTTTTCGAGCCCACCCATCATCCACCTAAGTGCTGTTTGATAACAATCATGCACTCACACACACACACACACTCATGGCTATGGATGCGATTTCTCCATGCAAATGCAATGTAATGCGCCATTGATATATCAATGTCATGCCCATATATAATGAATGCTACATGAGCAAAATTAATCACATATCTATATATTTCATGGCAAATTATATGATATGCATATAATCACCAAACTTTATCACAATGTTAACATATCAATAAACATACATCAACATTTTATTTTCAACAACATATCTCAAGCATGTTATTACATAACATATGTCAATAACATACTTCATTCACAAATGCATAACATAAACACATAGCATGCCCACATAGTACCATATTTTATGGAATCACACAAATAATTTTCATATATTAATCCCCACCTATTTCAAGAAATTACTTTGAGTAATTTCCACATGCCCATTATAGAATAGGATTTATTCTACCTTTTTTCAATGTCCATTTCATCAATTTCACCACAATAAGCAAGGGATATATATAACTCTATTAACCTACCCATTTAATTTAACACTCTAGGTTGTAAAATGAACCAAAGTAGAAAGGAACTCTACTTCTTGAAGCGTAAAAAAAAGTTGAGAAGCCTCAAGAACCCAAGACGAGCTTGAATCTTCACTTTTCCCAAAATCCCGTCCTTGAAATCTCGCCAAACTCGACCTCCTTGGTATGATTTTGTAGCCCTCGACAAGGAGAATAACTTTTGTTCTTGGCCCGAACGGATTTGAGCACCCAAGATCCATAGATCGTAGAGAGAAGGTAGAGTTTCTCTCTTTCTCTCTTCTATCGGTGAACGACCGAAGAATGGTGAGAAATCTAGTATTTCTCCCCTTTTTACACCCTCAAAACACTTGGACCACAACGCGCCACACATCCTCTTTTTTCTTTTTTTTTTTCCAGGTCCGTTTTGGTCCCGAAACGATTAAATTTTGTCCCGGTTCAAGTTCAGAATATTTTTATTTTAATTTACCTTAAATTAATTTCTAACTTTTAAAATTTTATTAAAAATTTCATTTTTAGGTCACCTGAGACTCAACCGTCTCGTAAAACGCAAAAAATCTAACTATCTCAGAATTCGGTGAAATTTGATAGGGTAGCTAGATTTCGCGAGACGAATCCAACAATGAGGTCCGTTTCATCATCCGAGTTTTAGAAAAATTCAGATTTATAACCTGTACCGTAGTGACAAATGATCATTTTGCCATTTTTCACAAAAAATTTAAATTTACCTGGGTTTTACATTATTCCCTCCTTAAAAGAATTTCGTCCCCGAAATTCACACACATATACACACTTAACCACATGCATATATATCATACTAACATTATACTTAAATTTATAGAATTGTACCTCCATTCTTGAATAGGAACATATAATTGGTACGTATAGTATCCTCACGCTCTCATGTCGCCTCCTCCACACCCTGGTGCTGCCACAACACTTTCACTAACCTCACAGTTTTGCCTTGCAAAATCTGCTCCCAGCTATCCATGATACGCACCGGTTCCTCCTCGAAGGTCCCATCCGCATCAACAATCAACTCACCTGAATCCACTACATGTGTCGGATCTAGAGTATACTTCCGGAGCAAAGAGACATGGAACACCGCGTGAACACCTGATAAATTTAGTGGTAACGCTACTCTGTAAGCCTCTGTATCCATCCTCTCGAGTACCTCGAAGGGTCCAATAAACATCGGTGACAACTTTCCCTGTTTTTTGAATCTGACCACTTCATTCTTAGGCTTCACCTTCAAGAAGACGTGATCTCCCACCTCAAACTCTAGAGGTCGTCGCCGTCTATCGATGTAGCACTTCTGTCAGCTTTGAACTGTAAGAAGGCGCTTCCGTATCAAGTTCACCTTCTCCGAGATGTCTTTGATCAATTCCAGACCCATAGAGGTTCTCTCTCCAACCTCCCTCCAGCACACTGGAGAACGACAAGGCCTCCCATATAATGCCTCATAGGGTGCCATGTGAATGCTCGCTTGATAACTATTATTGTACACGAATTTCACTAAGGGTAAAAGCTCTTCCCAGATACCCTTGAGATCTAAGACACGTAGCATATCCTCTAATATCTGGATGGTCCTCTCTGACTGACCCATCCGTCTAGGGATAAAAAATTGTGCTCATCATCAACTGTGTCCCCAGGACCTATTGAAAACTCTCCCAAAAGTGAGCCGTAAATTTGGGATCCCGATCTGATACAATAGATATGGGTACCCCATGCAACCGAAAAATCTCCTGTATGTACAATTTACAGAATTCCTCTAGTGTGAAGGTCATCCATATGGCCAAAAAATATGCCGACTTTGTAAGTCGGTCCACTATCACCCACACCGCGTTATATTACTGCGATGTCTGTGGAAAGTGGGTCACAAAATCCATCATGACGTGCTCCCACTTCCACTCAGCTACCTCCAAAGACTGGAGCAACCCCGCTGGTCTTTGGTAATCAGCCCTGATCTGCTGACACGTGTGATATCGTCTGACAAAGTCTCCAACATCTCTTTTCATCCCCAACAAAGATTATAGTACATCTTCGTGCCACCTAGATGCATAACAAATCTGGAGCAATGGAACTCCCTAAGGATCTCCTCTCTCAGATCTGCTAACTGGAGAACTACAACCCTTCCCTTATATTGAAGACTGTCATCCGACTGAATGGCCCAACCCTCATCACCGGTACTTGCCTGCACTCGGTCCCTGATGGATAATAACTCTGGGTCCTGTCCCTAGGACTCGATCACCTTACTCAGTAGGGAAGGCGTAGCCACCAAGCTCCCTAAAACACCCTGAGCCATTTTCCTATAGTGTAGCCCGAACTGCCCCATAGTCTCGAGCATCCGCTACTCTCAAGAACCCATATTATCCAACACTCCCCATGACTTCCGGCTGAGTGTATCAACCACCACGTTTGCCTTACTAGGATGGTAAAGCAAATTGAAGTCGTAGTCTTCTAAATACTCCATCCATCTACGCTGCCTCATGTTGAGGTCTCGCCGAGTGAAGATATACTTCAGACTCTTGTAGTTCAAAAATACCTCGAACTTCTCACCATATAAATAGTGGCATCAAGCCTTCAAGGCAAAGACAATGACCGCCAACTTTATATTATGTGTAGGGTAATTCTACTTGTGATTCTTTAACTGTCGAGAACAATAAGCCACCACCCTCTTGGACTACATCAAAACACAACTCAGTCCGTCTCTGGAGGCATCACAGTACACTGTATACAACTGTCCCCTCTCCGGGACTATCAAAATAGGAGCT
Organism: Ilex paraguariensis; assembly: GCA_963454935.2. Classification (NCBI taxonomy): domain Eukaryota; kingdom Viridiplantae; phylum Streptophyta; class Magnoliopsida; order Aquifoliales; family Aquifoliaceae; genus Ilex; species Ilex paraguariensis. The sequence continues at coordinate 215,621 of CAUOFW020006057.1, read as the reverse complement.
GAAGTAAGCCTCCTTTTTAACTCCTGGAATGCCTTATCACATGAATCATCCTACTGAAACTTGACCTCCTTTTGGGTCAATCTCATCATAGGTGCAGCTAATCGGGAGAAGTCCTCGATGAGCCTCCGGTAATACCTTGCCAATCACAAGAAACTACGTATCTTGAAGACTGACTTCAGCCTCTCCCAATTCATAACTGCCTCAACCTTCTCCAGGTCTACGGGTAAACCCGAAGCCGACACCACGTGTTCCAAAAATTTTACTTCCGTGAGCTAAAATTCACACTTGCTGAACTTAGCGTACAACTGGTGCTCTCTCAAGGTCTGGAGAACAACCCTCAAGTGACACTCATGCTCCTCCTCAGACTTGGAGTAGATCAAGATGTCGACAATAAAGACCACAACGAACTGATCTAGGTAGGGTTGGAACACCCTATGCATGAGATCTATGAATGTCGCCGGGGCATTTGTCAATTCAAATGGCATTACTGTGAACTCAAAATGCCCATACCGCGTTCTGAACACCGTCTTAGGGATATCTATCTCTCCAATCCTTAATTGATGGTAGACAATGCGAAGATTTATCTTGGAGTTGACCCGCGCTCCCCTCAACTGATTAAATAGATCGTTGATCCTCGGTAAAGGGTATCTATTCTTGATAGTAACCTGATTCAACTGTCGATAGTCTATACACAATCAAAAGGTCTTATCATTCTTCTTGGAAAACAATACCGGAGTGCCCCATGGTAAAATGCTTGGTCTAATAAAGCCCTTGTCCAACAATTCTTGCAATCGGACCTTGAGTTCTTGCAACTCAGTTGGCGCCATCTTATGTGGAGTCATAGAAATAGGCGATGTACTAAGATGCAACTCAATGCTGAAGTCTACATTCCTATAGGGAGGTAATCCCTGTAGTTCGTCCAGAAAAACATCCTCATACTCACACACAACCTGAAGTAGACCCAACTCCTGTCTCACATCGTCCTTCAAGGTAAGGCTCGTAAGCCAACCCATCAACTGCCTAGCGTTCGCGAGTCATACACGGCTTGGGGTAAAACTTCATGCTTTTTTCCTTTGAAACTTGAAGCAAACACCATACGGTGTGTAAGTAGTTACTTTTTTCGATCGCAATCAATTATAACCCGATGTGCCACCAATCAATCCATTCCGAGGATAACATCAAACTCCGACATGTCTATGATCCTAAGATCCATGGTGAGTAGAATTCTCAAGATCTCTAACTTACAACCCTGACATATCTGATCAACACACACCCTAGCTCCTATGGGTGAATTCACATATAACGGCTCTTCCAAGGTATCCACCACTACACTCAAATCTCTCACACATAATACACCAAAGTCAAATAACACCCTAGCCCATAAGTGAGAGCGTAGAAATGTACCCTGAATGACTGACTGATCCCACTCGCTCCGTCTGAGGTGTGATGACGTAGACACGCCCATGGATCCTCGAAGTCTCAGCCTACATGTCCTGTCATTGGCCTCAACCCATGCCCTGGCCCATTTGGCTTGATTATGGAGTCCCCACTCATGAAGTGGTAGGGACCTGAGTAGCACCCTGAAAATTGGTATTGGTTTCTTTGGCCCATGGTGGGGTAGGGAGGAACAAAATATGTCTGTGCATGCCCCACCGATGACTGGGACTGAGATGACTCGTAGCTTTGAGATTTCTGCCTCTGAGGACAATCCCACTTCATATGACCTGGCTTGTGGTAATGGAAACATGTCCATTTACTGGCCTGATAAGTTGTCATGGGGTTTCCCCCACCTTGGGAGAATCGACTTTGGCCTTGACCTTGATGGTTACGGCCCTGTCCCTGTGGAACAGAAGTCCTTTATTTCTCTTTCGAACTAGAAGAAGAGGGTTGACCCTCCTTCTACTTGTCCTTAGCACCCGACTCCTGGATGCTCCTTGCGTCATCAACCTCTCTCTAAATGGCCATAGCTATCTCGACCATCGAGTGCAAATCTTGCAAGCGGAGGCCCACAATTTTCTCCTAGATGGATAGTTTCAAACCATTCTCGAACTTCCTCACCTTGGCCATGTACTCATCGGNTCTGTGCATGCCCCACCGATGACTGGGACTGAGATGACTCGTAGCTTTGAGATTTCTGCCTCTGAGGACAATCCCGCTTCATATGACCTGGCTTGTGGTAATGGAAACATGTCCATTTACTGGCCTGATAAGTTGTCATGGGGTTTCCCCCACCTTGGGAGAATCGACTTTGGCCTTGACCTTGATGGTTACGGCCCTGTCCCTATGGAACAGAAGTCCTTTATTTCTCTTTCGAACTAGAAGAAGAGGGTTGACCCTCCTTCTACTTGTCCTTAGCACCCGACTCCTGGATGCTCCTTGCGTCATCAACCTCTCTCTAAATGGCCATAGCTATCTCGACCATCGAGTGCAAATCTTGCAAGCGGAGGCCCACAATTTTCTCCTAGATGGATAGTTTCAAACCATTCTCGAACTTCCTCACCTTGGCCATGTACTCATCGGCAAAACAGGCTAACTCGGTGAACTTAGTCGCATACTCCATCACCGTCATCGTCCATTGTTTCAAATCTAAGATTTCCCGGGCCTTTGCATGTCGAGTGATCGCTGGGAAGTTTTTACCCATGAAGACCTCCCAAAACTCTCCCCATGTCATTTCCTCTAAATTATTGGAGTCCTTTGCCTACTCCCACCATAGTTGGGCTTCTCCCTCTAGCTGGAATACAGCTAGTCTTATCTTCATGACATCGGAAGTGATCTCTATTGCCTTTAAAATTTTTCCAACTTGCCAGAACCAATGGTTGGCCACCATCGGATCCACCCCTCCCTTGAATATCGAAGGCTGGTGCGCCTTTAACTTTTGAAGGTTACTCGTGCCTCCTTGCCCCACATTTGCACTAGCTTGTGCAATGGTAGCAGCCGCAGTACCAATAGCCTCTATGAAGGTTTGTTGGTCAATGATCGGTGGTGGTTGATTATTGTTTCGCCCACCCCTCGATGTCCTCTTCCTCTGCTAGCCACCTACACACATGTCAAATAGCAATACAACACTAATTTAGTATCCCAAGGTAAGGACTGATTAACCATAAAAATTGCTATTTTATTATATTTAATGATTGATTAATTACATATTATTTGTGATTAAATATGTTAAATTTCTTAATTTTTTAATTTGATACTTTTTCTAGTTGTTTGATTTATTTTGTAGGTAAATTGGTTGATTTAAAGTAATAATGGATAATGCAAGTGAAGCAATCACTAGAGGAAGAATGATAGCTGATAAGGATTGAAGAGTCAAGATTGAGATTGGAAGAGTTGAAGATATGACAGTAATTTAATCCTTATAAGAGTCCAAGTTGGAAGAAAACTCATTTAGAGTTCGATTAGGAAAGTGTCAAAGAAGAAAAGGATTTAACACGTCTTTAGTATTTTAGTCATAACTTTTGAATCTGAAATTCGATTTACTTGATTTTTCCAGGTTAACAATAAGACTTCAAGGGCTACAAAAGTATATTTCACAAAATTTTTGTGATTCAACCTCTAAATATTCGAAATTCAAGCTCAAAATCTGGACAAATTTTGTACCCGCGTCTCAAAGATTTTATGCACGAGATTTAACCTTACAAGACTTCTTTTTCGGAAAAGAATTTCTTTCAACTTGTACTTAGGATTTATTATTAGTATAAATAGGGGTTCTCATTTAGAGATTATTATTATTATTTTTCCATCTTTTTATTTTGTTTTAGTTCATTATGTCTGGCTGGAAGGCTAAGCTAGGGTTAGGGGAAAACCTCTCAACGAAGTACGATACTGTTACTGACTCTGTGTTTAATGATTTATGATATTTTGTTAATTTAACTTCTGATTTTTTAGCAAAATTTTTATTCTGTAAAAATCTTTGAATCGTTGAGTCATATACATCGATTGCTTGAATTTTTCTGTGAGTAAATAACTGGTTATTCCACGCTTGAGGTATTTATCATTATTTCATAAAATAATATAATTAGATGATTATTCAGGTTCTTGAATAATCTTTTGAATATAACTTTTCATTTTCTTACTTGATTTGTTAATCGAATCAACCGACATCTAATTCTTGTCTCAAGTTAAGATTTAAGTCTTTAATCATTATTGTATGGAATTGAGAGGGAGTACCTGATGCTCTAGTATTTTTATTATATTATTTAAATATCTCAAATCAATATTTTCAACTCAACAATTTTTTTTACACAAATTGTTCTCTCCAATTTTCTTTGGTATTTCTGTGATTGCTTTTTGTTACAATTTTCTGTGGTTCGACCTCGAATTTTCTAGTATTATATTACTTCGCGACAACCTGTACTTGGGTGATCAATACTAAAGTTGTAGTAAGTTTTTGGCGCCGTTGTCAGGGAGTTTAAGGACAAGGAGTTATCACATCTTTGAGGTTTTCGGTATTTGTGATTCTTCGGAGATTCGGTAATTTCGTTCTAATTTTTATTTACTTTAGTCATTTTATTGCAGTTTATTTTATTTCTGTTTAATTTAGATTTCTGTTTAATTTAGTTTGTTTATTTGTTTTATGAGTTTTTGGCATCGTGACTTAAGTGGTCGTTTAATAAGAGAATATTTAGATACTCTGTTTGGAAATCAATTTGGTTCATCTGATTGAAATCACTCTTTGCACACAATGGCTGCTAATCCTAACAATAATAGGCAAAAAGATCTTCCTGAACATGAGGATCATATTGATAGAGTAAGTAATCATGATGAAAACGATGTGGATAATGTAAATTCTAATCAGGGTAGGACTTTGCGTGAATATTTATAGCCTGCACGCCACACTGCACCCTCATGCATTATCTTTTCATTAAATGCCACAAATTTTGTTTTCAAACTTGGCATGATTACATTACTCTCAAAATTTCTTGGCCTAGATTCAGAAAATTCATATCTACATATTAGAGAATTTGAGGATGTATGTGCTACGTTCCATGATCAGAATGTCTTAGTGAATACAATCAGATTAAAGCTGTTTCCTTTTTCATTAAAGCAAAAAGCTAAAACTTAGTTATATTCACTTAGATCTAGGACCATATGTACATGGCCTGAAATGCAAAAATAATTTCTGAAAAAAAAATTTCCACATATAGCACAAACTCTTTAAAAAGGCGAATAATGAATTTTTCTCAAAAAGAGTATGAAAATTTCTATCAAAGTTGGGAAAGATTTAAAGACTTTTTTGCATCTTGTCCACATCACGGTTATGAGAGCTGGTGCGTGATAAGTTTCTTTTATGAGGGTTTGAGCCCACAGTTGCATCAATTTGTTGAGATGATGTATAATGATGATTTCATGAATAAGGAACCAGACGAGACCTTTGACTACTTAGATCAATTAGCTGAAAGTACACAATCTTGGGATACCACATCCCAAGAACCTCCTAAAGGTAAAATTGCACAATCTTCATCATCTAGTGGGGGTAAATACCAGCTGAGGGAAGAAGATGACCTAGGAGCTAGAATTGCCACCTTAGCTAGGAGGGTAAAAGCCATGGAGTACAAAAGGGTTAATCAAGTTGACACAGTGCCTGTTGAGGAGGTGTCTAGTGCTTGTGAGATCCCTGGACATTCTATAAATGAATGTCCAACATTACCTGTTTTAAAAAAAGTCTTGCATAATCAAGCAAGTGCTGCAAACACTTTTTCAAAACCTTACAATAATCCTTACTCAAACATATACAACTTGGGATAGAAGAATCATCCAAATTTTAGTTGGAGGAATGAAAAGCATGCATCATAACCACCTCAACAAAATTCCTCCAATGTTGCATCCTATGTTCTACCTCCTAGGAGAAATTTTGAGGAGGCATTGTCACAAATGATGCAGAATCAGGAAAATTTTATCAATTAGATCACACAGGCCATAAATGATATTATGAGTACACTAAATAACCAGAAAAATATTAATAGACAAACTACTCAGGCAATTGAAGATATTAGGAGTGCAATCACTAAGTTGACTATTGACCCTTGCCATCAGGAAAAATGTAAGTTTTCAGCACAACCACAACCAAAACCAAATCCATAGGGTCAACTTTTTTTGAATGAAATTGGCACTTCTGATACTGTGCATGAGCAGGTAAAGTCTATTACCACACTCCGTAGTGAAAAAGAAATTAATAAAACTATTCCTTCTAAAATTCAACAATCTGAAAAGATTTCAAAACCTACAGAGAGTGGTGATAAAATTAATCACTCTGAAATCAATAAGCCTGAGAAGTATGTCATACCTGCACCATTCCCATAGAGATTGCTTACTTCTACCAAGCCTTATATGGATAATGATATGCTAGAGATTTTTAAGCAAGTAAAAATCAACATTCCCTTGTTAGATACCATTAAACAAATACCTTCTTATGCAAAATTTTTGAAAGAATTATGCACAATTAAAAGAAAATTAAACGTGCAAAAGAAGGCAATTTTGACTAAGCAGATATCTTACATCATACAACGCAAGACTCCACTAACATATAAAGACCCAGGTTATCCCACCATTTCTTGTGTTATAGGCAACCACATAATTGAACAAGCTTTATTGGATTTAGGAGCAAGTGTGAACTTGCTCCCTTATTCAGTTTATGAGTAACTAGGGTTAGGGGAGTTAAAACCTACCTCAGTTACACTTCAATTAGCTGACCGATCAGTAAAAATACCGAGGGGTATGGTGGAAGATGTCTTAGTACTGGTTGATAAGTTTTACTTTTCTATAGATTTTATAATTTTGGACACTCAATCTGTATTAAATATTAATGCTCAAATTTATGTTATTTTAGGTAGACCATTCCTAGCAACTTCAAATGCTTTAATTAATTGCAGGAATGATGTGATGAAATTAACTTTTGGGAATATGACATTAGAGCTCAATATTTTTAATGTGTGCAAACAACCAAGGAATGTTGATGAAGATGTGCATGAGGTTAACATGATTGAGTCTTTTATTCCAAGTAGAGTATATGATTCTTCTCTATTTAATCCACTTGAGGCATACTTGCTAGAACATTCTTCTTTGCTAGAGATAGATGAGAATAATTCTGAAATTTCTGTTTTGACTGAGTTGTTGAATTCCTCACAGGTACTTGAAATGAGAGTTATAACAGAAATATGAGGAGCTTCCACCAAGAACCAATCCACCAATCCCATCTAGTGATAAAGCTCCCAAACTTGATTTGAAGCAATTATCGGTAGAGTTAAAATATGCATTCTTAGGAGATGCTAAAACGTATCCGATAATAATTTCTTCTCAATTAAATTCAGCACAGGAAGATATGTTACTACAAGTCCTTAGAGAGCATAAAAATGCAATTAGTTGGACCTTAGCTGATATAAAAGGAATTAGTCCATTGGTTTGCACTCATAAGATTTATTTGGAGGATAATGCTAAAACATCTAGGAAGATGCAACGAAGACTAAATCCACATATGAAATAAGTTCTAAAGAAGGAGGTACTGAAATTGTTAGATGTAGGGATTATTTACCCTATTGCAGACAGCAAGTGGGAGAGCCCTACACAAATAGTTTCAAAGAAATCTAGAGTCACTGTAGTTGCCAATGAAAATAATGAACTTGTACCAACTAGGACAGTAACTGGTTGCAGAATGTGCATTGACTATAAAAAGCTAAATTCTGTCACTAGAAAATATCACTTCCCTTTACCTTTCATGGATCAAATTTTAGAAAGGATAGCTTCACATCTGTATTATTGTTTTTTAGATGGTTATTCGGGATATAACCAAATTGAAATTGCCCCTAGAGGATCAAGAGAAGACCACTTTTACTTGTCATTTCGGTACCTTTGCTTATCGAAGGATGCCCTTTGGACTCTGCAATGCACCTACGACCTTTCAAAGGTACATGCTTAGTATTTTTAGTTATTTGGTTGAACATTTTCTTGAAGTCTTTATGGATGATTTTACTGTTTTTGGTGATTCCTATGATGACTGTTTATCCAATCTTGAGAAAGTGCTTATGCGATGTGAAGAAAATAATTTGTGCTTAACTAGGAAAAATGTCATTTCATGGTTCAAAAGGGAATTGTTCTTGGTGACATTGTCTCTTTTGAGGGAATTCAGGTAGATAAAGCTAAAATTGAATTAATTGATAATTTACCTACCCCTAAAACCCTTAAGGATGTTAGATCTTTCTTGGGTCATGCTGGTTTCTATAGGAGATTTATAAAAAAATTTAGTTCTATATCTAGACCACTTTGCAATCTCCTAGGGAAAGACACACCTTTTGAGTGGGATGATTCATGCCAAGAGGCTTTTGATAAGCTGAAGGGCGTGCTTATCACTGCTCCGATTATGTAACCCTCAAATTGGAGTCTTTCCTTTGAAATTATGTGTGATGCTAGTGACTATGTCGTAGGGGCAGTTTTAGGGCAAAGGAATGAGAAAAAGTCACATGTCATTTACTATGCTAGTAGGACCTTAAACAATGCACAGATGAACTATTCTACTACAGAAAAATAATTGCTAGTAGTAGTATTTGCTCTAGACAAGTTTAGGTCAAACTTAGTAGGATCTCCTATTGTTATTTTTACAGACCACGCAGCTCTTAAATATTTATTGACTAAGAAAGATGCAAAACCAAGACTACTTAGGTGGATCCTCCTACTCCAAGAATTTGACATAATAATCAAAGATAAAAAAGAAGTAGAAAATGTAGTTGCCGATCACTTGTCTAGACTTGTGAGTGATGTGTCAATAGAGACAGTGTCGATCAAGGACACTTTTCCTGATGAACAGTTGTTGGCAGTTTCTTCAACACCTTGGTTTGCTGATATTGTGAATTTTTTTGTTACAGGTAATATGCCACCAACTTGGACTGCTTTGGATAGAAAGAAATTTTTAGTTGAAGGAATTTTTTTTGGGATGACCCATATCTTTTCAAATATTGTTCAAATCAGATTATCCGGAGATGTGTACCCGATGATGAGGTAAGTAACATTTTAACATTTTGTCATTCATGAGCATGTGGAGGCCATTTTTCTATGAAAAAGACAGCTACAAAGGTTTTGCAGTGTGATTTTTATTGGCCAACAATTTTTAAAGATGCTTATAATTTTTGTAAGGTGTGTGAGCGATGTCAAAAACTAAGGGGGTTAACCCGTAGAAATATGATGCTTTTGAATCCAATCTTGATAATAGAAAATTTTGACTGTTGGGACATAGATTTCATGGGACCTTTTCCCCTATCTTTTGGATATATGTACATTTTAGTGGGTGTAGATTATGTCTTTAAGTGGGTCGAAGCTATACCATGTTGGACAAATGATCATAAAGTTGTTTTGAAATTTCTAAAAGAAAATATTTTGTCTAAATTTGGTATACCTCGAGCCATTATTAGTGATGGGGGATTGCATTTTTGCAATAAACCTTTTGAAACTTTAATGAAAAAATACGGTATAACACATAAAGTTGCAACTCCCTATCACTCACAGACAAGTGGTCAAACAGAGCTAGCTAATCGGGAAATTTCTTATATTTTAGAAAAAACAGTTAGCCCTGATCGTAAAGATTGGTCATTACGACTAATCGATGCGTTATGGGCATACCGTACTGCTTATAAAACCCCAATTGGCATGTCTCCGTATAAATTGGTGGATGGAAAAACTTGTCACTTACCTGTGGAATTAGAACATAAGGCATATGGGGCCATTAAGATGTTTAATTTTAGTTTTGACAAAGCTGACACTTTACGAAAATTACAGTTAAATGAGCTTGAGGAGATTCGGAATGAAGCTTATGAGAACTCTAGGATTAACAAAGAACGAATAAAGGTATTCCATGATAAAAATATTTTACGTAAAACTTTTACACCTTCACAAAAAGTTCATTTATATAATTCTAGACTACATCTTCAAAGGAAAGCTTCAAACTAGATGGAGTGGTCCGTATACTGTTAAAGAAGTTTTTCCATATGGAACAGTGGAGATTGAAAATCCCAATAATGGGAACATCTTTAAAGTTAATGGACAGCGATTGAAGTCATTTTTAGAGGACAATATAATTGAAGTGGAATCCATCGGGTTGGTGGATCCTTATTATGAATGATTCATCTCTAACAATCAACCCAATTGTTGTATAATATTTTCTTTTACTTAACATTTTGCTTATTTTTGTTAAGTCTTTTATTTTTAGGTTTTAGAGTTGTTGTGGCACCAGGTATTCCTACCCCTTTAATCTTTGTTCATTATTTTTATTGAGCATTAAGATATTTATTTTTACACATCAGGTACTCCCTACCATTTTAATCTTTATTCATTATTTTTATTGAGTATTAAGACATTTATTTTTACATTGAGGACAATGTTGGATTTAGGTTGGGGGGTATGAGTATGTTTTGTATTGTGAAAATTCCTAGNCTAAATTTGGTATACCTCGAGCCATTATTAGTGATGGGGGATTGCATTTTTGCAATAAACCTTTTGAAACTTTAATGAAAAAATACGGTATAACACATAAAGTTGCAACTCCCTATCACTCACAGACAAGTGGTCAAACAGAGCTAGCTAATCGGGAAATTTCTTATATTTTAGAAAAAACAGTTAGCCCTGATCGTAAAGATTGGTCATTACGACTAATCGATGCGTTATGGGCATACCGTACTGCTTATAAAACCCCAATTGGCATGTCTCCGTATAAATTGGTGGATGGAAAAACTTGTCACTTACCTGTGGAATTAGAACATAAGGCATATGGGGCCATTAAGATGTTTAATTTTAGTTTTGACAAAGCTGACACTTTACGAAAATTACAATTAAATGAGCTTGAGGAGATTCGGAATGAAGCTTATGAGAACTCTAGGATTAACAAAGAACGAATGAAGGTATTCCATGATAAAAATATTTTACGTAAAACTTTTACACCTTCACAAAAAGTTCATTTATATAATTCTAGACTACATCTTCAAAGGAAAGCTTCAAACTAGATGGAGTGGTCCGTATACTGTTAAAGAAGTTTTTCCATATGGAACAGTGGAGATTGAAAATCCCAATAATGGGAACATCTTTAAAGTTAATGGACAGCGATTGAAGTCATTTTTAGAGGACAATATAATTGAAGTGGAATCCATCGGGTTGGTGGATCCTTATTATGAATGATTCATCTCTAACAATCAACCCAATTGTTGTATAATATTTTCTTTTACTTAACATTTTGCTTATTTTTGTTAAGTCTTTTATTTTTAGGTTTTAGAGTTGTTGTGGCACCAGGTATTCCTACCCCTTTAATCTTTGTTCATTATTTTTATTGAGCATTAAGATATTTATTTTTACACATCAGGTACTCCCTACCATTTTAATCTTTATTCATTATTTTTATTGAGTATTAAGACATTTATTTTTACATTGAGGACAATGTTGGATTTAGGTTGGGGGGTATGAGTATGTTTTGTATTGTGAAAATTCCTAGTTTATGTTTTTTTTTCTAGTTTATTTACTTTGCTAAAAATATAAAAAATTAAAAAAAATTTGTTGGTTATTAAATATCTGAATAACATTTTTATGCATAATTTGACACCACAATATAGAAATAATTTGTTTAGTTTTAAATTTGCAATTGTTTAAGCATTATGTAGAACTTTATTCTATATTTTTGTATCTCATATCACATTCTTATAAAAACTCACAATTTGTGCACTTTAAGCTCTATTAAGTTGAAAATTTGTTAGGTATTTTACTTTGAGAACTTGAAACATATAGTGGAGATATATAAAAACCCTGGTGAGTTTTGATCTAATCTTTCTTTGAGCGTTATTTACCTTTACTTAATAAACAATATTTTTATTCAGCTAATTTTTTTTAATAGTCTCATTATTTTTGTTTTGGTCAACACTAATATTATGAACGATTACTTGACTTTAAATTATTTGCATGAGAAGTGTGTTATCAAAAACTCTTGAGATATGATTTTAGGTTATCTTTGATATTATTTGAGTCTAAGCCCTATTATTTGAATATTGTTATCCCTAGAAGCCATGATTGAGCCTATGAAGCAAAATTTTATTTCTTATACCCAACATATAATAACTAAGTCAATGAAAAAAATAATATCATTTACCCTTAGTTATTCTAAGATTGAGCTTTTTATTATTTATGTAACTTGGGAGATGTTGGTTGAGAAAAGATGAAAAAAAAAAGAAGAAATTTTTGCATACTTGTGAATACTTGCATTAGATATTTTGCTGAAAAAAAAGAAGTATATACATTCAATTGTCTTACTCTAAAAAAAGTTGAAAAAAAAGAGAAAGACAATATGCCTAGCTGTGAAAAAAAAAAGAGAAAAATAGCAAGCATGAGTTTAAAAAAAATATGAGCAAATGTTGTAAATTATGCTTCTAAAGGGTAAAGAGTGAAAGGTTATGGAAAGAAGATTGGTTGTGTAATGTACTTGTTCTCTTGGAATATTCTTTTGAACTCTTGAATATCCTTCGTTTCAAAACCTTAATCCCAAGGCCCCATTACAACCTTAAATACAGTCCTATCTGATTTCAAGAGTGTATTGATGTATGCATGACTCGTGTGAATAAAGAAGAGAATTGTAATTGTTTATATATTGTGTGTTGATTTTCTTTCATCAAACTATGTCAACTCCTTTTCTTTTGGATTACGTTTTTTTTTAATAGACATGTAAGCATTATTTTGTTTTGATTTAAATATCTTCTTCACACATGTGATATTTGAGGGAATAACCACTATAATCTGAGAGAATTTTTTTTATGAGTGAATTATCTAGTGAGATTTGACATTGAGACGAATAGTTGATGGTTGTAGAAGTGATTACCAGATAAATTGCTAACTTGGTATAGTTAATTCACACTACACACGAATTTACATAGGAACATGATAAATGCATACATTTATATAGTGTAGAATTCTATATTTTGCTTTGCATGTTCTTATTAAAAATGCTTATATCTTAGAATTTTTATATTGTGGTAACAATTTTGTTATAAAATTATTATTCGGATATTTAATCATAGGGTGATGTTTGTGGGTATCATCTCTGAAAACCCTCACGAGACTATACTCGTCCACTAGGGGGAATCTAGGGGTTTAAAGGCTTGTTGCATATGCTAAATGCAATCATGAGGTCTACGAAAGTGGATTTGTGTTTTATTTTGTTAGGATATTTTGTTTTTAGTTTTTAGATTTTAGAATTTATGTATTACTAGGGACTAGTATTATTTAGGTTGGGGGGTGTGATTAACCATCAAAATTGCTATTTTATTATATTTAATGATTGATTAATTGCATATTATTTGTGATTAAATATGTTAAATTCCATGATTTTTTAATTTGATATTTGTTCTAGTTGTTTGATTTATTTTGCAGGTAAATTAGTTAATTTAAAGTAATAATGAATAATGCAAGTGAAGCAATCACTAGAGGAAGAATGATAACTGATAAGGATTGAAGAGTCAAAATTGAGATTGAAATACTTGAAGATATGACAGCAATTTAATCCTTATAAGAGTCCAAGTTGGAAGAAAACTCATTTAGAGTTCGATTAGGAAAGTGTCCAAGAAGAAAAAGATTTGACACATATTCAGTATTTTGATCATAACTTTTGAATCTGATATCCGATTTACTTAATTTTTGGGGTTAAAAAGAAGACTTCAAGGTCTACAAAAGTATATTTCACAAAATTTTTGTGATTCAACCTCTAAATATTCGAAATTCAAGCTCGAAGTCTGGACATATTTTGTACCCGTGTCTCAAAGATTTTATGCACGGGATTTAACCATACATGACTTCTTTTTTGGAAAAGAATTCCTTTCAACATGTACTTAGGATTTATTATTAGTAAAAATAGGGGTTCTCATTTAGAGAATATTATTATTCTATTTCCCATCTTTTTATTTTGTTTTAATTTGTTATGTCTGGCTAGAAGGCTAAGCTAGGGCTAGGGAAAAACCTCTTAACGAAGTACGGTACTGTTATTGACCCTATACTTAATGATTTATGATGTTTTGTTAATTTAACTTCTGATTTCGTAGCAAAGTTTTTATTCTGTAAAAATCCTTGAGTCGTTATGCCATGTACATCGATTGCTTGAATTTTCCTGCGAGTAAATAACTGGTTATTCCACGCTTGAGGTATTTATCATTATTTCATAAAATAATATAATTGGATGATTATTTAGGTTCCTGAATAATCTTTTGATTATAACTTTTGATTTTTTTACTTGATTTGTTACTCAAATCAACCGACATCTAATTCTTGTCTCAAATTAAGATTTGAGTCTTTCATCATTATTGTATGGAATTGAGAGGGATTACCTGATTCTCTAATAATTTTATTATATTGTTTATATATCTCCAATCAATATTTTCAACTCAACAATTTTTTTTTACACAAATTGTTCTCTCAAATATTTTTTGGTATTTCTGTGATTGCTTTTTGTTACAATTCCCTGTGGTTCGACATTGGACTTTCGAGTATTATATTACTTCTCGACAACCTGCACTTGGGTGATCAATTATAAAGTTGTAGCAAGGACCAATTTTTTTTTTTTTTTTTTGAGATTCTACTCCCTGTCCCCCTAGTAGAGCTTATGTCACCCACCAGTAGACATTTACACCTGGAACTATCTCGTTCCCTTGTTTCCTGAATCCCAAGGTTATATTTTCTAACCCTAGTGTCTCTTTTCCATATACATTTTACCATGTCTATCATTCACATAACATATAATACATAACATATATCATATTAAAGCACATAGTATAAAATGCACAATAAATGTAATGGTCTAGACCCATGCCCAATTAAGTCCTAGGTAAATCGTTTACCTATGCTCTGATACCAAGTTGTGACGCTCCTAAAATTGGGGGTCCTTTTTCAACCGTTAACCACCCGTCAACCCGTAAAAATACTCGTGATTGTCGCTAACCCGACATCACGTCAATAGCATCCCCTTAATCAGAATTTTAACCCACGTACATTTTATCATTTAATCAAATTATGGTCAAATGTATTGCATTTTATACTCCATTTTAGTCCATTTACATCATTTGGAAGGAAGGACACATGGCCCAAAAGCATGGTAAGACAGTTTTAAAATTTCAAATTTTTGAAAGTCCTACCAGTATGGCATACCGGTAGGGTGAGCTTACTGGAACAATTCCTATCGGTAGGGTTAGCCTACTGAAAAATTTCTACCGGTAGGGCACACCGATAGGGTTTGCCTACTGAAAAATTCCTACCGGTAGGCTTTGTCCAGTTTTGCCTGTTTCACCTGTTTTTCATTNGCAAGGACCAATTTTTTTTTTTTTTTTTTGAGATTCTACTCCCTGTCCCCCTAGTAGAGCTTATGTCACCCACCAGTAGACATTTACACCTGGAACTATCTCGTTCCCTTGTTTCCTGAATCCCAAGGTTATATTTTCTAACCCTAGTGTCTCTTTTCCATATACATTTTACCATGTCTATCATTCACATAACATATAATACATAACATATATCATATTAAAGCACATAGTATAAAATGCACAATAAATGTAATGGTCTAGACCCATGCCCAATTAAGTCCTAGGTAAATCGTTTACCTATGCTCTGATACCAAGTTGTGACGCTCCTAAAATTGGGGGTCCTTTTTCAACCGTTAACTACCCGTCAACCCGTAAAAATACTCATGATTGTCGCTAACCCGACATCACGTCAATAGCATCCCCTTAATCAGAATTTTAACCCACGTACATTTTATCATTTAATCAAATTATGGTCAAATGTATTGCATTTTATACTCCATTTTAGTCCATTTACATCATTTGGAAGGAAGGACACATGGCCCAAAAGCATGGTAAGACAGTTTTAAAATTTCAAATTTTTGAAAGTCCTACCAGTATGGCATACCGGTAGGGTGAGCTTACTGGAACAATTCCTACCGGTAGGGTTAGCCTACTGAAAAATTTCTACCGGTAGGGCACACCGATAGGGTTTGCCTACTAAAAAATTCCTACCGGTAGGCTTTGTCCAGTTTTGCCTGTTTCACCTGTTTTTCATTTCCAATTCATTTCAAAACATATTAACTCCATCCAACACATGTATATGAAGATTTTCATATTACATAAGATTCATACCAACTCTTTACATTCATTTCAATGAATTTACATATCAAAAACAAAGTTTTCATAAAAATTTACAATATTCAAAATAAAGCCACATTTGGCCTTCTTCATCTTTGAGATCCCGTGTGAGGGTTTTCCTCCGCCGTGTATCCCGCACCTGAAATATTTTTTCATATAGGGTGAGTCACGCCCAATAGAGTATTTCCTACAGAGGTTACTTTCCAACCTAAGTGCATATGAAATGTTCATGTAACAATTAACACGCTACAACCGTTCCAATCAAGATCAAACAAGACTATGATAGAATCTAACACGTCATGCCATGATATGAGATGATACTCACTCATGCAACTTTACCCGAGCCCTCCTTTGCTCCTTTCACCCATACAATGCTATGAGTATAAAATCGGGCTTTCCAAGCCCCCGTCATTGACGCTACACACCCAATGACTCTTTTAAATAAAAATATCTGAATTTTTTTTGGGGTGGGTATTTATGGACTTACACCAACGGCACCCAACCGACAAAGAATTTATGGACTTTCACTAACGGTTCCGCGTACACCGACACACTTTATGAGTTCTTCTACCAACGGAGTGCATATCCGATCACCGGGTCTCTCACCCGAGGGATAGTCTAGCCCTTCTTGCTAACCCCGGCCCAATTCTTTCTCCATACAACCGTGCGACTCAGTTGGATCTTCGATCTAACTTTCCCGAGCCCACCCATCATCCACCTATGTAGTGTTTGATAACAACCATGCACACACACACCCACACTCATGACTATGGATGCGGTTCCTCCGTGTAAATGCAATGTAATGTGTCATTGTTATATCAATGTCATACCCATATGTAATGAATGTCACATGAGCAAAATTAATCACATATCTGCATATTTCAGGGCCAATTATATCATATGCATATAATCACCAAACTTTATCACAATGTTAACATATCAATAAACATACATCAACATTTTATTTCCAACAACATATCCCAAGTATGTTATTACATAACATATGTCAATAATATACTTCATTCACAAAGGCATAACATAAACACATAGCATGTCCACATAATACCATATTTCATGGAATCACATAAATAATTTTTATATATTAATTTATACCTTTTTCAAGAAATTACTTTGAGTAATTTATACATGCCCATTATAGGATAGGATTTATTCTACCCTTTTTCAATGCCCATTTCATCAATTTCACCACAATAGGCAAATGATATATATAACTCTATCAACCTACCCATTTAATTTAATACTCTAGGTTGTAAAATAAACCAAAATAAGAAGGAATCCTACCTCTTGAAGCGTAAAAAGACGTTGAAAAGCCTCAAGAACCCAAGACAAGCTTGAATCTTCACAAGCTTGAAGCTCGACCTCCTTGGTATGATTTTGTAGCCCTTGGCAAGGAGAACAAATTTTGTTCTTGGGCCGAACGGATTTGAGCACCCAAGATCTGTAGATCGTAGAGAGAAGGTAGAGTTTCTCTCTCTTTCTCTCTTCTATCGGTGAACGGCTGAAGAATGGGGAGAAATTTGATATTTCTCCCCTTTTTATACCCTTAAAACACTTGGCCAACAACGCACCACACGTCCTCTCTTTTTTTTTTTCGGATCCGTTTTTGCCTTGAAACGATTAAATTTCGCTCCAGTTCAAGTTTAAAAATATTTTTATTTTAATTTGACTTAAATTAATTTTCAAATTTTTAACTTTTATTAAAAATTTTGTTTTTGGGTTACCTGAGACTTGACCGTCTTGTATAACGTGAAAAATTCGACTATTTTAAAATTCGGTGAAATTTGACAGGGTAGCTAAATTTTGTGAGACGAATCCAACGATGAGGTCCATTTCATCATCCGAGTTCTAAAAAAATTTAGGTTTACAACCCGTACTATAGTGACAAATTACCATTTTGCCCTTTTTCACAAAAAATTTAAATTTACTCGAATTTTACAGTGAGAACCTTGGTGAGTTTTGGCATTGAAACTAGCCTTGGATAGTTAATAGGAGTATGAGTTTTGTTTAATGAATCTCTTGAATTACATGATTGCTTGACTTTTTTCTGTCGTTCCTAATCTCCGACCATGATTTTGGTAATGTGTATATGGTTTATACGGTTAAGTGAGTGCTACTCTCCCTCGAATATCATACAAGAAATGAAAATATGTGTGTACAAAAGTGCTCCCCAAACATAGAGAGACTAGTGTTTCAAGGTCGTCTCCTCAGGGAAGGAAGGTGAATTATGTTGAAGGTGATTTTTTAAAAAAAAATGGAAATCTATAAAAATCTTGTGAGTTTGTGTTTTGGTGAGTGAAGTTAATTGATTTAAAATGTAATAAAAAAAGAGTTGGTTAATCCGAAGAAGTCATTCTCATGAGAATGTCAAATCAACTCACAACATTCTTCCAATGGTGCCTAGGTATTCGATTGATTCATAGGAAGTGAGGGACTAATATGGTGTAGACTTAAGCATACCTCGTGACAAGTCTACAGTATATCAAGAGCTCACAACCACACCCGCACTCAATCTAGTCAAACCAAACCACCTTACACTCCAAGGAAGAATAAAAAAGAGTTAATTTAGCATACTCAAGAGGAATTCTCCTTTGGATTAGTCAATTTAAAGCTTAGCTACTCATATTTAATGCAAAGACATACATAATATGAAGAGACATTGTGAAGAGATGAAGATTGAAACTTGTATTTATGCAAGAAAAGTTAAACTACAAAGAAGTGCATATAATACACATTTGAAAAGCTTGGATGAAAAACTTAAACACAAACATGGTAGAATCTAGAATGTGTAACTAAATTTGAGATACACTTGCAATAAATGAGATTAAAGTGCATTGAATAAAGATTACAACAGTATTCTAGCTTACAACAAGCGAAATGGGTAGAAGAAATGCAAAAATTACAATTTCTCCCTCTAAAATTATGTCTTCCTCCTTTAGCTTCTCTCTCTATAATGCCGAATAATCCTGTAAAAATGGTAAGTTGGCTTTCATTTTCGTCTATGGAGGTCCTATAGCTTGTGTGAGAGGCTTCTCGTCAATGGGGGCTGAGTTAATGGATTGGGCAGGCTAGGACAAGCTTAGCCTACACTCACCTTGCCTTCCACTTTCTCTCTCTTCCTCATTAATGCATTGCCCTCCAAAGTCCAACCTTAAGTGTAGGGAGGCATGCATATGTGTAAGAGATGTTAGGGGACAAGTGGGAGGATCAAAGGTGGGACCTCCAAATGGCAGAGCTTGAGTTGCAGGTTGTCAGGCATTTCTGGGCAAAACCTTCTGGAAAGTCAGTGCAAACTTTCCTGAAGGTTTAGGCAGGAACAGGGAACAAACATTCTAGTGAGCAAAACCTTCCAGAAGGTCGATGCAAACCTTCCAAAAAGTTTATTCCAGTAGGCAAAACCTTTCAAAAAGTTTTGGCAGGGTAGAGGCAGTTCAATGTGCAAACCTTTCAGAAGGTTTATGACCAAAGCTTCCAGAAGGTTTTCACCAAATTTGACTTTTTCTTAATTTATTCACCTTCCAAGGCTTCCTTTAAGCCACCCCCTCATCTCTATTGACTTTAAACACTACGATGAGGGCTTAACTCAAGTCATTTCCAACTCTTTACCTACAAACACACATCAACATCATTAATTGCTTGCTTAATTGCATTTCTCCCCAATTTCTTAACAAGAGTAAGTATAAAAGGGTATAAAAAGCATACATAATGTGCAATATTTTGTGCTAATCAATGATCATTTCACACACACGAGTTTTGGATGCTCACGTGATGATGAATATTCTTGCATAACCTTTAAGTCTATAGAAGAGCCATTGTGATTCAATTTGAGTGGATATGGTATGTCTTTGATTTCATGTTGATAAGGAAACAACAATTTACTTCTAGATTGACAAATCGATGTTTGTAGGTATCTTTTCTAGAAACCTTCACAAGACAACACTCATGTTCACTAGAGGTTTAACGGTTTAGTGCATAGGCTAAATGCATTAGTATTGCCTACGAAAGTGGCTTTGTATTTTTAGTTTGTAAGGGACTACCAAAGTCTAAGTTTGGGTGTGCGATGAGAGTATAATACTTAATTCCTTTATTTTAATTTAGTTTTGTATTTTATGGAGAATAATTGTGTTTGTAAGAAAACTATTGTAAAAGTAAGGTTTTATACATTATAATGCTATGAAGGACTTGGAGGATGAGTTAGCAGATTTAAGAGTCAAGCTAGGAGCATTACAAGAATAATTGAGAAAAAGACATGTTCTATTGGTAGGTTGATACTGTCCTATCGGTAGGTTAAAAACAGTGAACGGTTTTATTAGTATGTCGTTTTCTACTTCTTACCGATAGGTCAGAAATAGTAAACAATCCTACCGGTAGGTCGTTTTCTGCTTCCTACCAGTAGGTTTCCATAATTTTGGTAATCGAGACTCAAAGAAAGGCAATCTGTTAAATATTTTGAGGGTCTAGCAAGAAAGAAGAAGGCTCCAATTCCATCGTTTAATTCTTCGTCTTTTCTTTTCTCTTTTCTAGGGTTTTTAGATTTTCTTCTTTTCTTTCAAGCTTTCTCCATTGTTTCATTCTACAAGCTTTTGTTTAATTCAAGTGTTAATTTCCTGCAAGCAATTACTTTGGTTTCTTTCCTGCAAAAGATTTACATTTATTGTGATTTCAATACCAGGTATTTACTTTTCTAGCAATTTAAATTCTCAGCTTCTTGCTTTAAATTTTAGTGATGCTTTATTTAATTTCTTTCAATTTCAATTCAGTCATGAGTGAGTAATCGTTTTATCAGTTTGATGAGATGAAGTAGTCTCATTTTGTGAATTGAGGGTTTTAACTCAAAATTAAGGCTTGTATACTGTCAAGTTGCTTGGGTCAATTAAATGGGTTAATTTGGAGATACTATTGAATTGTATATCTACTTACTTACCTGTTGACAACTTAAACTTGTCATGAGTAATTCTTGTAATTACTACAATCGTAGTAAATTATGCCAACAAATTCAACTGTCTCGAATACACATTCATATTTATTAATTGGGTGTTAAATAAATAGTTATCGCTTGAGTGTGTTTGACCACAATCTCAAGTGAGTTATAAAGTGAGTCAAAATACCTATTAATAGTGAAGTGATCTCTACCTATTAATTGGTTCTTTTCTTTAATTGCTATTTTTTAAAGTGATTAATTTCTCAAACCAATCTTCCAAACTCAAGCAATTTTTTTTTAACCATCACCTTGAGCCTTTCATATTCCTTATGGAGACGACATCGGTAATCGATCGAATTACAAAATAATACCCCTTCCTACGCTTAAGAATTCCTTTATAATTTAATCAACTCAAAGGAGCAAGTAAGAAATATATATATACACACACACACACTAGTCATTACCCGTGCCTGAAGACACTCTTAATAAAAAATAAATTGTCAAGCACATGGGGCATCCAAGAATATCTTAAATAATAGAAGTGCAAGGATTGAAATGAAAAAATCATATCACATTAACATAATCTGAAAATCCCTATAAATTTAAATTAACATCATTACAAAATTATCCTGTCATATATTTCTTCATGACAATTTTTCTTTTCAATGAGTGATCATTTTTCAACATCTTCCTAAATTTAATGAATAGGCTGTCTAGTTCATATTGAACTACAAATCAAATTTCTAAAAAATAGAAAAAAAAAATTCAACTGAATTAACATTGTCCAGTGAATCCACTTGTAGTTGCAAAGGATAATTGATTTAAATTATCTGCCACTATAACTTCTCGGATACTACAGAAATATTCTCACGCTGCAATTAAACCAAATCAACAAAATTAAAATTGTACTACTTAAAAAAATTGATTTAACTGACTTTTTTATCGTTTCAATGTCTATATTGCACTATTTAAATATTTAAAAAACTATTTAAGTATTTAAAAAATATGAACATTAACAAAGGGAAAGTGATGCAAATAAAGGGAAACAAATTGATAGTTGGTTTAGAATTTTTTTTTTTTTTTGTGTAATTGGTTTCAATTTTTTTTTTTTTGTCATTGATATTGTTTTATTGGTAATTAGTTTGAATTTGAATTTTTTAGTTTTTTTAGTGCAATTGATATCACTTGTTATTTTTTATTAGCGATTAGCTTGACTTTAAATTTTTTTATTTTTTTAATACAATTGGTATCACTTGTTATTTTTGATTGATGATTAGCTTGACTTTGAATTTTTTTTTTATTGGTGATTAACTTGACTTTGAATGTCTATAACCTGAGATTTTTTTTTAATATTTAAAAATTTAATCATCTATAAAATCATAAAAATGTTTTGAGTAAATAAGTTCAATTAGGATCGTCAAGACAAATAATGCTAAGAGAGAGAGTATAAGATAATATTGTTTGTCTCGACAATCTTAATTTGGCTCATATATATAAACATACACACACACACACATATATATATATATATAGAGAGAGAGAGAGAGTATGAGAAATGAAAGAGTGTGTGTTTAAAATGTTTGTAAGNATATAGAGAGAGAGAGAGAGTATGAGAAATGAAAGAGTGTGTGTTTAAAATGTTTGTAAGAGAGATAGAGTTGTATACGTATGAGAGTTGTGTGTATGAGATAGAGAGAGAGAGTTATATAAGATATGAAAGTCTTAAGGTCTGTTTAGATATTGTTTCAAAAAATGTTTTTTGTTCTCAAACCACTAAAAATAAGACAAAACTAGTTTGCTCAGAATTTTCATTCTCTAAATTTTCAAAAAAAAAGTGAAAAATGAGATCTAATTTTAGAAAATAATCTGGGCTTGTTTTGGGGTGTTTTGTAGACAGAATATGGGAAAATGGAAAACAAAGGAAACAACACACCTATTAATGAGGGCTGCCCTTTTAAACTCCTTAGCAACAAAACATGTTCTAATATAAAAGGTTTTTTCTTTTTTGCCGTTCTCTCTTCTCGACTTTCTTTCTCTCCACTTTTGCTTTTAGACAAAACGAACACACAAACACACGCTCACAAGGCTTCAGATCTGGTTCAATCGACGAGGTCAACTAGTCTTCAATCGGCAAGATCAACCAATCTTCAGATCTGTTTTTTTTTTTTTTTGATTTGATCTGATTTTTAGGTTCAAATCTGATCTAGTTCAAGGGGCTTCAGATCTGATCTAGCTCAAGGGGCTTCAGATCTAATCTAGCTCAAGGGGCTTCAGATCTAATTTGGTCTGATTCAATCGACGAGAACCACCGACTTTGATCGGCTAGAACAACCTTCCCGTCGAACAACTCCTCCAGATCTGGTTCAAGGGGCTGATTGCATTTTTTTTTTTTTTTTTTTTTTGAAAAAAAATTATTGGTGTTTTGTATATCTTTTCTATTGAATTTGTTTGGTTTTATTTCCGATGAAGGCCATTGATCTGTTTTTTTTATATTAATTTTATTTTTGATGAAGACCACTGAATCTGTTTAGTTAATTTTAAAGTTCGATTTATTTAAATTTTTTTTATGAAACTATCAATCTAGATAATAGATTATATATATATATATATATATATATATATATATATACAAATATGTATTATATATAGACTAGTTATATCACGTGCCTGAATGTACGAAGAAACATAAAATTTGAGCAGACAAAAAACGATCTCACTATATTAAATAATAATTTTTTCACTTAAAATTTATTTTTACCCATTATTTTCTTGAAAATATGCCAAAATTTTTTCAAAATATGTAATCCGACAATTGTTTTTTAACATATGTATATTATCTTATATAGATAATATCTCAAATAAAAATTATGTTAAAAAATAAATTAATTAAATATTAAATAATTGAGCAAGTGATAAGATAGATGATGTGATGGAATTGAGAGGATGATGTGATGGAATTGGGAGAGAAAATACGTAGAGAATAAAATTCAACTTCCAATATAATTTATTTTATAGATCTAGAGGGACTAAACAGAGAGAGAGATTGACCGATCAGCAACTAATCAAACACAAATTCACCAACAAATCAGCAATCAACATATATAGATCTATATTATAAATAGACTAATACATCTAAAGAGATTGAACGAGAGNTTAATATTTAAAAATTTAATCATCTATAAAATCATAAAAATGTTTTGAGTAAATAAGTTCAATTAGGATCGTCAAGACAAATAATGCTAAGAGAGAGAGTATAAGATAATATTGTTTGTCTCGACAATCTTAATTTGGCTCATATATATAAACATACACACACACACACATATATATATATAGAGAGAGAGAGAGAGAGAGTATGAGAAATGAAAGAGTGTGTGTTTAAAATGTTTGTAAGAGAGATAGAGTTGTATACGTATGAGAGTTGTGTGTATGAGATAGAGAGAGAGAGTTATATAAGATATGAAAGTCTTAAGGTCTGTTTAGATATTGTTTCAAAAAATGTTTTTTGTTCTCAAACCACTAAAAATAAGACAAAACTAGTTTGCTCAGAATTTTCATTCTCTAAATTTTCAAAAAAAAAGTGAAAAATGAGATCTAATTTTAGAAAATAATCTGGGCTTGTTTTGGGGTGTTTTGTAGACAGAATATGGGAAAATGGAAAACAAAGGAAACAACACACCTATTAATGAGGGCTGCCCTTTTAAACTCCTTAGCAACAAAACATGTTCTAATATAAAAGGTTTTTTCTTTTTTGCCGTTCTCTCTTCTCGACTTTCTTTCTCTCCACTTTTGCTTTTAGACAAAACGAACACACAAACACACGCTCACAAGGCTTCAGATCTGGTTCAATCGACGAGGTCAACTAGTCTTCAATCGGCAAGATCAACCAATCTTCAGATCTGTTTTTTTTTTTTTTTGATTTGATCTGATTTTTAGGTTCAAATCTGATCTAGTTCAAGGGGCTTCAGATCTGATCTAGCTCAAGGGGCTTCAGATCTAATCTAGCTCAAGGGGCTTCAGATCTAATTTGGTCTGATTCAATCGACGAGAACCACCGACTTTGATCGGCTAGAACAACCTTCCCGTCGAACAACTCCTCCAGATCTGGTTCAAGGGGCTGATTGCATTATTTGTTTTTTTTTTTTTTTGAAAAAAAATTATTGGTGTTTTGTATATCTTTTCTATTGAATTTGTTTGGTTTTATTTCCGATGAAGGCCATTGATCTATTTTTTTTATATTAATTTTATTTTTGATGAAGACCACTGAATCTGTTTAGTTAATTTTAAAGTTCGATTTATTTAAATTTTTTTTATGAAACTATCAATCTAGATAATAGATTATATATATATATATATATATATATATATATATATATACAAATATGTATTATATATAGACTAGTTATATCACGTGCCTGAATGTACGAAGAAACATAAAATTCGAGCAGACAAAAAACGATCCCACTATATTAAATAATAATTTTTTCACTTAAAATTTATTTTTACCCATTATTTTCTTAAAAATATGCCAAAATTTTTTCAAAATATGTAATCCGACAATTGTTTTTTAACATATGTATATTATCTTATATAGATAATATCTCAAATAAAAATTATGTTAAAAAATAAATTAATTAAATATTAAATAATTGAGCAAGTGATAAGATAGATGATGTGATGGAATTGAGAGGATGATGTGATGGAATTGGGAGAGAAAATACGTAGAGAATAAAATTCAACTTCCAATATAATTTATTTTATAGATCTAGAGGGACTAAACAGAGAGAGAGATTGACCGATCAGCAACTAATCAAACACAAATTCACCAACAAATCAGCAATCAACATATATAGATCTATATTATAAATAGACTAATACATCTAAAGAGATTGAACGAGAGAGAGAGAGAGAGAGAGAGAGAGAGAGAGAGAGTAAAGGAGGGACTGAAAACAACAGAGATGAGGGATTGAAGGTAGGGTACTTTCTCATTTTTTTTTATTAATTTTGAATTACTATCCAAACATATTTTACTGTTTTTTGGTCAATAAAATTATTTTTAGAATCATCTAACCAACCAAGTTCTTCCTCTTATAAAACATCAAAACACACTTTTCTAAAACTTTCCCCAAAAATAGTTTTCGGATATTATTTTTTGAGATGCAAACCAAACAAACCCTCAGAGTTTTAAAAAGAATGAAAGTCCAATTAGAATCGTCGGATCAATAATCTTCAAACAATCTAAATCGTGAAAAATTTACGACAAAGAAATTTAACTACTTTATTTTATATATATATATATATATATATATACACGCACACAAATCAAAATTGAATACTAATTACTGTAGTAAATCCATATCTTTGTATATTGTTACATGCAACTTATTAATATAAAATCTAAATAGAAATAATATAGTTATTTGACTGCTGAACAACAATTTATAAGATAATAAAAAAATCTGAAAAATTCTGCCCTATTTTATTCACAATTTTATTAAGATATATTTGTTTCCTTTCGGTGCTTAAGGTTGGTAAACAACTGTCTCCCAAGATATAATGTATTTCGTTCTTGAAGATACATCACTTCAATCTCAACAAACATAATTTTGTATTTTATATTTGAACCGTACAAAAATAATAATGCAACAATATGTAGAGAGAGAAGAAAGACTGAATGCAGGATTCAGGATATTTGGGATGATTAAAAATGATAGTGAAACAGTTTATTTATAAACCAATTGTGTATGTTCAGATCATCTGAAGAGGCATAAGATGTCTCTGTTGTTATATCTATTTATATTGAAGAGACATACTCTTAATCTGAATAGTAACAAAAAGAGAAAGGCACATTTAGAGTGTAAACACACACAACTGCAACTGGCGCCAAATTCAAAAATAACGGATAGAAATTTTGAATTTTGTTTGGAAGACGAACAACGATCAGTGTTTGGCTCGGTTTGGTTTGACTTACAACCCATACAGAAAGGGTTGTGTGATAGTCAATGTTGTGTAGGTGTTCGTTCTACTCACAAAAGTGTAGTACTTTTTAAAATCTAACGCTTAAAGACAACTAAGAGTATATTAACTCACTAAATTTTTGGTCATCTTTCAATGTGAGACAAGTCTTATACACTACACTTCATTTAACATAGTTTCTTCCATTTATTTAAGTGAGTCACTTTGAAACATAATTTCTCATTGAATATTTAATGATTTTGAATAAATAAAGAGTAATGTTACATAGACTTAAAAATAGACTTGATAATCTCAACTATTGAATAGGTATTGGGTCCTAATAAATGCTGGGACCCACAGTGAAATCAATGATTGAGATTATCAAGTCTAATTTTTAAGTTTACTTTTTAAGTTCACGTAGTATTACTCATAAATAAATATATCATGTTAGTCTCCTCAGGGAGAAAAACACGTTTAAACTTAGTCTCTCTAATTTCGAGGTGCCTTACTTTTATTTATGCCCAAATTTATTAAAAATAACTTAATCAAAATCATTATTTTCCAACAAGAATGCCTCAGTTGCCCTTGTATCTATCGTTGTCTTTCTAATGTAAGGCCAAAAAACTTCTTGAGTAGCCCATTCAGAAGATAATGTACTCTATCTGATAGCTACTCCGATGAGTTGATGTTGATGAAGAATAAATATTTTATCATACAACAGCAAGGCAAAGGCATCCATTTTGATGTACCAACTGTCCAAAGAAAAACTTCAAACAGTTGCAGTTGCAATAATAATACTGAACCACATGACACATCAATGTTATGCCATTTGATTTTTATTTTCGGTCACATTTTTTCAGCATTATCCTATAATAATATAGCATGTTTCTTGATGGGGACATCAATATAAAGAGAATTATCTGTGCGAAACCAACATATGTTAACTAAAGCTTCATCACTCCTAGGTTCCTATGCAAAGTGCTGAGAGCAATGACTGCCATTCCCTTGCTCATAATATAAAAGAGTAGGTAAACATGGGAAGAAAATACAAAAGGACAAAATCATTCTAGACCATCATCCTTCTCACATGGTTACCCTTTTGAGCAAGCTGGCTCTCTCTCTCTCTCTCTCTCTCACACACACACACACATGCATACACACACACAACCACCAGCACATACTTGCCATTCATTTAGTCTCACAACCCTCCAACAACATCATCATCACCCAAGCCACTCCATCATGCCTGTCTATATATAAAAGAGCCTCTAGGACTAAACTCTCTGTAGCACTTGCTATAAAAGAAAAAAACATAGCAGATGAAGTTAGGACATAGCCCCTAGCCTTTGTCCACCTTACAAGCAACAACAGGCACAACCCAACATATACTTTGAACATTTTTCTTAGCAGCCATGCATGACTATAGAGTTTGAGTTCCATTATTTGCTCAACTTACTGTTACTTTATATCTGAAATTGGCATGAAATGTTCCCCCACTAGGAGCTTATCTCCTTCACACATGGCTCTTGCATGGCATCTATATTTCTAGCATGTTAGGTTCCATGGACTCCCCCATCATCCTCTACCCCCTCTAGGGTTGACACATGGGGACCCACAAGAAATGTTGATGATGAAACCACACATATGGTACTTGGAAAAACAATGTATGCTTACATGCCCTAGTGCTTTGTGTGGTTCAATTTTTATACATACAACTTGGACTTGGGTTAGTTGTACTTAGGCTAGAATATCTACTATGGTACCTTGTAATATGTACTATGGTACCTTTTACTTAGGCTAGAATAGCTACACCCATGGTGTGTAGTGTTATAAAATTGGTCTTTGATTAAGTATGGAATCAAAAAGTATACCTCATTTTTTACTCAATCATAATGTGACGCGGAAAAAAGATTTATTATTATTATTATTTTTATCCCTTGTAATTTTCATGATCAAGTGTTATAAATAACTCAAAACATTAGCTGTCACTTAGATTGAATTTTTTGTATTGTACAAAAATTGGACTTTTGTTACATGGCATTTTCCTTGGAGGGTGTCATGGACATGGTACCTAGTGGGTATGCATTTTAAACTGCTTTTTATAATGTACATGGAGTTCTGTGACAGAGGATAAAGTCAAATTACTTAAAAACTGAAATAGACAGGCATCTTAATTAATTTTTTATTTTGTTCTTTTGACGATGTGGAACCCCACCAATATAGGGCTCTTTCAACCCTCTCTTACGATAGTGAACTGAACTCCGTATATTTGTAATCACCTGTAAACTTAAGTGCAAAAAATTATGATATGGCCCCTCCGAGCCGTGGCTAATCTCCATCCCAACTGTGACAGTTCTTAAAAGTATTATAGAAGGGTCATCATCTATAGTTGGGACCGTTTTGTAGCAGCAGTTTTTTAATAGTTCTACTTCAGAAAGCACACCAACAATAGCTTTTGTAATAAATCAATCATAATCTTGTTGCATTTTTAATGTTGGGCCAAGGGATGGACCTAGGCTTATGGCCTATGGGGTCCATGGGCCCCTAGGTCGGTCCCAAAAATTAAAATATCTACCATTGATTTTACTTTATTTTTTATGTAGGGTCTACCAATTTTCTAATAATGCTTGGGAGTTGGGACCAAAAGGAGTGGATTCATTGAGTTAGAGAGCAAATGTGTTCCCAAGCAACCCAATCCTTAGGCAGAAAATCAGCCTTTGAAGCTCTGCTTCCCAGTGTGGAGAATCATTACATGCGAATACACACACACACGAAAATGACTGCAAAAATCATTTGTGCTCATAATACTCCAGAAGGTATATCAAGTTGAAATTGAATTTGGGATAAATCGTCAATTCAGATATTTAGAGTTTGATATTTGTTAGTGATTTTCATCTTTAACGGATACCTATGGTTAGTGAGTGATTGTAATTATCAGGAGTTTACTTTCTAATGATATATTCATGTGACCTGTCTTTTAGAGGTTTTTTTTTAAAAAAAAAAAAAAAAGAATATCCTTTAATCTCACCCAAAAAGCAACATTAAAAAAAAAGCATTTTGAAGGCCTGGATTTCAATAATCATCCAAACCAGGCATACCTTGATGACATCTGAACCCTGAGCGCCTGTGCTTCCTCCTTAAGGGTTTCACATTGTATATGGAACCAGCCAAGTGACTGGCTTAAATTTAACAAAACAAAACAAAAAACATGGGCATGCTGGGCCTATATTTTCAAAACTAAACTGGAAAATATAATAAAACAAATTAAGGAAATTTTTTTGAAATTGAAAAACAAATTATTAAGACTAATCTTATTTTTATCATTGGAGTTTCACCCTTTTTTTTTTTGGTCCTTCGGATTCAAGACTTATTTGAAATTCCGGTGTTGAGCTTTCTTGCAATCTTTTTTTTTCTTTGGAAAATTTTGAAATCCAAGAAATAACAAGAATAAGAATCAACCTATAAAAACACATATTCCACGCGATTTCTATCAATTTCATCGTCTAAATGTTGACATAATATCAATCTAGTCTAATTATTGAAATAGTTAAAAATTTTCACAAGATAAATGTGTAGATTGTAATTTTGCATGACAAGGTGACCTTTTCTGTTTAGTTTTTAACGGAAAGTCTTGACTGAACTAAATTGAAAAAATTGATCAAAAAAAAAAAGTTGAATTAAAAATTGTCAAAAGTCAGAGGACGAAATTGATGAAAAGAAGTTAAGGGTCAAAATGAAAATTGGATAAAAATTCGAGGATTAAAAAATGATTAATCCAGAGAAAAATTTATGAGTCTTGTATTTTGGGTTATTTCATAAACTTTTTGAACTTGTTAAATAATATTTGGAAATTGGAATGTAGTACGTCAAATTGGAGTTAATTGTAAAAAAAAATACACAGAAAAAAAATGTATGGTAAAAAAATTCTTAATTTTGATACTTATTTATTTTCAAGTATATTATTTGAAATTTTTATATTTTCTTTTGACCTTTATATCCTCTCTTAATCCATGCGTATTTTTTTTTTGGAAAGTGGTATATTAAACATTTCCTAGTCTTATAGGAAAACTTTAATATTCCGTATTTATATGTCCTCTCTTGATTCGTGTGTATTTTTTTTTTTTTTTGAAAAGTGATTTTTTTTTCAAATTATATTAATATCCGAATTTCATAACAGTGTCATAATAACAGTATAATTATAACAGTGTAATAAGACATTTACACAAAATATTGTACTGTTATATTTTATAAAACATATAATTTGATTTAAAACAGTTTATCTCTGTTTTGAATTTGTTATTATATACACAAACTCACTAAACATTGGTTTTGTTACAGTATATTGTTACACTATCTTTGTTACAGTGTATTGTTATACTATTTTTGTTACACTATTATGAAATTCGGATATTAACAAATTTTAAAATTCAAACAAAATGATATATCCTAAAATAAACGGAATATTAAAGTTCTCTCATAAAACTATGAGATATTTAATATATAAATATAATTTAAAAATAAAACTATTTTCTAAAAAAAAAATACATATGAATCAAGGTATATTAGAGATTTCGAATTAAATGATTCCAAATTTTAGCGCTTAAGATAAATATTTTGTTATAGTTTTAAGAAAAAAAAAATTTACAAAATGAATATTTACATATTTGTATCTCAGCTGTATATTTTTTTAAAAAATATTTTATTTTATATATATTTTTTACAGTTATATCTAATTTGATGTAATGACTTCCAACGGGCCCTATTTCCAATGTAACTATGACTACGGGTGAAACACTAATCGTAGCCCAGTTCACTTGACCTTCCCGGTTTCAAAACAATTTGAATTGGGTTAAAGGTAAAGACTATAACCGAATCTAACTAAAGCAAATAGCCCAAAATGCTTTTGGGTTTCGCCTCATGGCAAGGGGGGGTGTATCTCGAGCAGGTTAGATGGGTTGAGAGATCAACCCTAACCTAAATCTTAGTATATAACTTTCAATCTTAATCTTAAACCTTATCTCAACTTAAGATGTTCAATCCAAGTATTGTTCGAGTTTTATTCGGACAAGTTCGGGTTAAATTTAGGTTACTTAATTCGAGTTTATTTCGGGTTAAAAATTGGATTGGACTTGATTTACTTAATTCGGGTTGATTTTTTTAAGTATAAATATGATTTTCTCAAGTGATCTGAGAAGAAAAGCGAGGTGTAAATGAAGAGAAGGAGAGGAGTGATGAGTGAGAGAGGGATCTGGGAGTAATGGAGGCGCAAAGGTAAAGACTTGAAGTGAAGTGAAAGTCTGAACTCTGAAGAGTAAAAATAAATATTAACCATAGTTAAATATATTTATATATTTATGTATATTCAAATCGGGTTTAACCCGAATTTAATATTCGAGTTATACTGGACAATCCGAGACTTGTTCAAATTTAATTTGGATTGAAGGTTTTTTGTTCAGACTCAATCCAAGTATTAAAAATTTTAACTCAAGTCCTATTTTTTTCAAATTTGGTTAGGATTAAANAGTTTTTTTTTTTTTGGGAGTAAATCAGATGTATTTGATATTATGATTGTGAATATCAAAAAAATTGACATTTAATTTCATAAATCTTTTATTGCCACAGTGTATTGATATACTTTTAAATTATAACTTCATATAAATTCAAATTATAAAATAATTTTATGTACACCATATAATTATGAATTGAACAAATTTATAACATCTGTTTGTCCAAAAAGAACCATCATAAAAACAACTTACAGAAGAAGAAGAAGAAGAAAGCACAATTTACAATTTAAAGAACAATCATTATTATGGTTTTCGGTGTTCAAAAACCAAACTGTAAAGAAAAAATATTCATAAAATATTAAAATTAACAAACAATCATTTAAAAGAAGAAAAGTTAAAGAAAAAATTGACCACTCAACACAATAAGTTAAAATTAATAAGAAAACCGTGAAAAAAAAAAACAAACCTAACTAGTTGTAGTATGAACGAAAAAATTAAAACAAAGGAATCAATCTAAACCTAATAATGTTTGAAACGTTAGAGAAGAAGAAAAGAAATATGTTTAATGGCAACGATAGTAACAAAAAAAATTAAAATGACTAAAATATATGCAATCATTCTTAGATGCAAATCTCGTAAGAATAAAATTCTTTCATTATATTATAAAATTTTTAACACAATAAAATTAAATTAAAAATTAAGTTAATTATCAAAACAAATATTCATGATTTAAGGAAGGATAAATATGTCAAAAAAAATCACAAAAACTCAAATTGTATACTTGAACACAAATATTTTTTAAAAATAATGACTTAATAACTTAACGGTATAAATTATATACTTTTTGATTAATAATCTTAATTTTGTGTGCCCTTTTCAATTTCTCATAATTTTTTTATGCAATAGGCACAGCACACGACCCATTCAGTGTCTTATGTACGGGGCTTTTGTTCTGGCTTCCATTTTCATGATTCGATTTGACGAAAAAGTATATTCGCCAGCCTACCCTACCCTACCCACACTCTGTTTCCAGTCACTAAAACAGTTGAAGTGTAAAACTTTGAATTTCACACTAAAGAAGCTGGAGAAATTGCAACCAAGGCCCAACATTTCTCACCTATATTTACTCGAAGAATAAAAAGATTTCACACCTATATGATAGTAGGTGCTGAAGACAGGTACATTGCAGAAAACTTTTTTTTGTCATCTTTCTCTCTGTTTCAGAATCTGCGGATATATTTGGAGGATAAAACAGTGACGGGAGGGTTGAAAATTTGAAACAGTGCAGGGTAATTCTGAAATCACTTCATTAACCGGAGAGAGAGAGAGAGAGAGAGAGAGAGAGAGAGAGAGAGAGAGGTTGCAGTCTTTGCCACTCTTTTTTTTACTTTGCTCTCTGCTGCAGAATAAACTCTGCACACAATGTCCATGTACAAATTGAAAAATAAATAACTACAAATGAAATGCTAATGCCAATTTTTGCGCACCATCAATATATGTTAGAGTATAAATACGTAAGTTACATTACCTCTAACAGTTTAAGATTTTAGAGTTGATAGTGATTTAAGAGGTATTGTGTTCACATCTCAGTTCCACCCTAACAAGTAAAAGATGTCCACAAGATAGACCTGAAATTAAATTTGTGGTGTTGATTGTATTGAAATATAAATACTTAAATTATACAATTTCTAGCAGTTTTCGCACGGAGTTTTAGAAGGCATAATAGTAGTCAATTTTAATATGTAAGAGAGATAAGCTTAAATAGCATTAGCATACTTATTATCTTTTGTTACATGTAGGCCATAAATCATGTGGACATTATTCGTGAAATGGGTTATTCTTTTATTTAACCCAAAGAATTATTCGAACCCAAATGACATAGCACCAAATAAAGAAGCTCAAATCATCTGTCATGTCATTTGGACTCTTAATTTAGTCTAAAATTTTGGTCAATGTAACATTATTGAAGAAAGAAATGAGTTTTTCTTTATTTGTCTTTGATGCGGTCCTTGGTTGAGATGCTGAGGCTCGTGCTAGAATTGATATTATACTTGTTAATCATTGTCGAGTTTAAGTATTCTCAAACTCGACTCAATCTTGACTACCTAACTCTAGTTGGAGTCGAATTGGAGCTCAACTCTGAGCAAAGTTTCTTTTTTAAATTATCCGATTACTAATTTTAAAATAATGAATTTCTTAACAATCCTCTCAGAAAATATGTGAGATCAACCACAATTTCAAACTCTAAGAAGTTTAATTTTCAAAAATCTAATAGAAATTATTCATCATTCTAATATGGGGTCGTTTGATAATAAAATCAGAATTGTTTATAAACATAAATCTATTGTAGCCAATCCCACTCAAGCCACACATGGCTTAGTTTCGGCTCGTGTACAAAATAAGTTTAGAAATTTAATTCGATATGGTTCATTTTATACTTTGAACGGGCATGAATGAACTCAAATCGAGGCGATCCTGAACTATTCGGATTGTTTAATAACATTAATTAACATAAGTTAAACCGAGTATATTCTCCCATAACATGATATATTACTATTTCCAAGCTANGACGATCCTGAACTAGTCGGATTGCTTAATAACATTAATTAACATAAGTTAAACCGAGTATATTCTCCCATAACATGATATATTACTATTTCCAAGCTACAGACCAACACAGCCAAGTCAAAACATAAATGAATAGCAGTAATAGTTACAGTCTTACAGAGAATAGAACAGGTAGGTTGAGAGAGAGAGAGAGAGAGAGCGAGAGAGNATAATGTACATGGAGTTCTGTGACAGAGGATAAAGTCAAATTACTTAAAAACTGAAATAGACAGGCATCTTAATTAATTTTTTATTTTGTTCTTTTGACGATGTGGAACCCCACCAATATAGGGCTCTTTCAACCCTCTCTTACGATAGTGAACTGAACTCCGTATATTTGTAATCACCTGTAAACTTAAGTGCAAAAAATTATGATATGGCCCCTCCGAGCTGTGGCTAATCTCCATCCCAACTGTGACAGTTCTTAAAAGTATTATAGAAGGGTCATCATCTATAGTTGGGACCGTTTTGTAGCAGCAGTTTTTTAATAGTTCTACTTCAGAAAGCACACCAACAATAGCTTTTGTAATAAATCAATCATAATCTTGTTGCATTTTTAATGTTGGGCCAAGGGATGGACCTAGGCTTATGGCCTATGGGGTCCATGGGCCCCTAGGTCGGTCCCAAAAATTAAAATATCTACCATTGATTTTACTTTATCTTTTATGTAGGGTCTACCAATTTTCTAACAATGCTTGGGAGTTGGGACCAAATTCATTGAGTTAGAGAGCAAATGTGTTCCCAAGCAACCCAATCCTTAGGCAGAAAATCAGCCTTTGAAGCTCTGCTTCCCAGTGTGGAGAATCATTACATGCGAATACACACACACACGAAAATGACTGCAAAAATCATTTGTGCTCATAATACTCCAGAAGGTATATCAAGTTGAAATTGAATTTGGGATAAATCGTCAATTCAGATATTTAGAGTTTGATATTTGTTAGTGATTTTCATCTTTAACGGATACCTATGGTTAGTGAGTGATTGTAATTATCAGGAGTTTACTTTCTAATGATATATTCATGTGACCTGTCTTTTAGAGGTTTTTTTTTTTAAAAAAAAAAAAAGAATATCCTTTAATCTCACCCAAAAAGCAACATTAAAAAAAAAGCATTTTGAAGGCCTGGATTTCAATAATCATCCAAACCAGGCATACCTTGATGACATCTGAACCCTGAGCGCCTGTGCTTCCTCCTTAAGGGTTTCACATTGTATATGGAACCAGCCAAGTGACTGGCTTAAATTTAACAAAACAAAACAAAAAACATGGGCATGCTGGGCCTATATTTTCAAAACTAAACTGGAAAATATAATAAAACAAATTAAGGAAATTTTTTTGAAATTGAAAAACAAATTATTAAGACTAATCTTATTTTTATCATTGGAGTTTCACCCTTTTTTTTTTTGGTCCTTCGGATTCAAGACTTATTTGAAATTCCGGTGTTGAGCTTTCTTGCAATCTTTTTTTTTCTTTGGAAAATTTTGAAATCCAAGAAATAACAAGAATAAGAATCAACCTATAAAAACACATATTCCACGCGATTTCTATCAATTTCATCGTCTAAATGTTGACATAATATCAATCTAGTCTAATTATTGAAATAGTTAAAAATTTTCACAAGATAAATGTGTAGATTGTAATTTTCCGTGAACTTTTCTGTTTAGTTTTTAACGGAAAGTCTTGACTGAACTAAATTGAAAAAATTGATCAAAAAAAAAAAAGTTGAATTAAAAATTGTCAAAAGTCAGAGGACGAAATTGATGAAAAGAAGTTAAGGGTCAAAATGAAAATTAGATAAAAATTCGAGGATTAAAAAATGATTAATCCAGAGAAAACTTTATGAGTCTTGTATTTTGGGTTATTTCATAAACTTTTTGAACTTGTTAAATAATATTTGGAAATTGGAATGTAGTACATCAAATTGGAGTTAATTGTAAAAAAAAAGTACACAGAAAAAAAATGTATGGTAAAAAAGTTCTTAATTTTGATACTTATTTATTTTCAAGTATATTATTTGAATTTTTTATATTTTCTTTTGACCTTTATATCCTCTCTTAATCCATGCGTTTTTTTTTTTGGAAAGTGGTATATTAAACATTTCCTAGTCTTATAGGAAAACTTTAATATTCCGTATTTATATGTCTTCTCTTGATTTGTGTGTATTTTTTTTTTTTTTTGAAAAGTGATTTTTTTTTTCAAATTATATTAATATCCGAATTTCATAGCAGTGTCATAATAACAGTATAAAAATAACAGTGTAATAAGACATTTACACAAAATATTGTACTATTATATTTTATAAAACATATAATTTGATTTAAAACAGTTTATCTCTGTTTTGAATTTGTTATCATATACACAAAATCACTAAATATTGGTTTTGTTACAGTATATTGTTACACTGTCTTTGTTACAGTGTATTGTTATACTATTTTTGTTATACTATTATGAAATTCGGATATTAACAAATTTTGAAATTCAAACAAAATGATATATCCTAAAATAAACGGAATATTAAAGTTCTCTCATAAAACTATGAGATATTTAATATATAAATATAATTTAAAAACAAAACCACTTTCTAAAAAAAAAATACATATGAATCAAGCTATATTACATATTTCGAATTAAATGATTCTAAATTTTAGCGCTTAAGATAAATATTTTGTTATAGTTTTAAGAAAAAAGAAATTTACAAAATGAATATTTACATCTTTGTATCTCAGCTGTATATTTTTTTAAAAAATATTTTATTTTATATATTTTTTTTACAATTATATCTAATTTGATGTAATGACTTCCAACGAGCCCTATTTCCAATGTAACTATGACTACGGGTGAAACACTAATCGTAGCCCAGTTCACTTGACCTTCCCGGTTTCAAAACAATTTGAATTGGGTTAAAGGTAAAGACTATAACCGAATCTAACTAAAGCAAATAGCCCAAAATGCTTTTGGGTTTCGCCTCATGGCAAGGTGGGGTGTATCTCGAGCAGGTTAGATGGGTTGAGAGATCAACCCTAACCTAAATCTTAGTATATAACTTTCAATCTTAATCTTAAACCTTATCTCAACTTAAGATGTTCAATCCAAGTATTGTTCGAGTTTTATTCGGACAAGTTCGGGTTAAATTTAGGTTACTTAATTCGAGTTTATTTCGGGTTAAAAATTGGATTGGACTTGATTTACTTAATTCGGGTTGATTTTTTTAAGTATAAATATGATTTTCTCAAGTGATCTGAGAAGAAAAGCGAGGTGTAAATGAAGAGAAGGAGAGGAGTGATGAGTGAGAGAGGGATCTGGGAGTAATGGAGGCGCAAAGGTAAAGACTTGAAGTGAAGTGAAAGTCTGAACTCTGAAGAGTAAAAATAAATATTAACCATAGTTAAATATATTTATATATTTATGTATATTCAAATCGGGTTTAACCCGAATTTAATATTCGAGTTATACTGGACAATCCGAGACTTGTTCAAATTTAATTTGGATTGAAGGTTTTTTGTTCAGACTCAATCCAAGTATTAAAAATTTTAACTCAAGTCCTATTTTTTTCAAATTTGGTTAGGATTAAACTCAGATTGACCCCGCCAAATTGCACCCCTAACGGTGAGCATTCTATCTAACGTAATTGAAAACAAAAAAAAAGCCTTTCTTTTCTTCATATACTAGCCATTGAACCCATATCTAGCCTAGCCCAATGGCTTCACGTCCTTTCCAGACCACAACCAATACAATAGACATTGAAACTTCACACAAACCAGTGCCCAAATTATTCAAATAATGGTGTGGGCGCGCAGGCAAGCACGTGAATGTCAGGTTGAAGGCTCCAGTGTGACTTGAATTATGGACCCATAGAGCAGATCTTTGGGACCCAGGCCTGCCTCACTTTCTGCTAATGTAAAAATCTACTTTGCAAACAAGCCCAACAATTTTAGACATAATTCATCAAGTCAATACCAAAATTAATATATTTGAAATTAATCTTAACAGATTGAATTGATATAAGAATGAAACCGAAATTAATATGTTTTAATTTAATCTTAACTGGTTCAAATGAGAAAAAAAAAAAGATTCTTTTGATCCATTAGATAAACGAATAAATATAAACAATTCATTAAACATGCAGAATCTGACAAAACGCCACATAATGTGTACAAATAAATTGGGTATCAATCGAGTAAATTTTTTAGTCAAACTTATTAGTAGATAAGCTCGTAGTGAAAAATATTTTATAAAAAAACTCCTCTAGTGATTTAGAAAAACTTGAATACCTTTTTAATATACAGTAGTTTTTTAGAACCCAAAATAAATCTTCTCCGTAATTCTCTGTCTCTCTTTCCCATTTACTTATTTCCTTTTTTTTTAGGGATATGTTTCAATCTATTTGAAAAACTTTTGAAATTTAACAACTAAAATTAAGAAATTTAAGTTATCTTATCATAAAAAAATACTANTTTCATAGCAGTGTCATAATAACAGTATAAAAATAACAGTGTAATAAGACATTTACACAAAATATTGTACTATTATATTTTATAAAACATATAATTTGATTTAAAACAGTTTATCTCTGTTTTGAATTTGTTATCATATACACAAAATCACTAAATATTGGTTTTGTTACAGTATATTGTTACACTGTCTTTGTTACAGTGTATTGTTATACTATTTTTGTTATACTATTATGAAATTCGGATATTAACAAATTTTGAAATTCAAACAAAATGATATATCCTAAAATAAACGGAATATTAAAGTTCTCTCATANTATAATTCTTGAACGCCTTTTTCTATTGGTGATTGTAGTTTTTTTTTTGTTTGGAGTAAATCAGATGTATTTGATATTATGATTGTGAATATCAAAAAAATTGACATTTAATTTCATAAATCTTTTATTGCCACACTGTATTGATATACTTTTAAATTATAACTTCATATAAATTCAAATTATAAAATAATTTTATGTACACCATATAATTATGAATTGAACAAATTCATAACATCTGTTTGTCCAAAAAGAACCATCATAAAAACAACTTACAGAAGAAGAAGAAAGCACAATTTACAATTTAAAGAACAATCATTATTATGGTTTTCGGTGTTCAAAAACCAAACTGTAAAGAAAAAATATTTCATAAAATATTAAAATTAACAAACAATCATTTAAAAGAAGAAAAGTTAAAGAAAAAATTGACCACTCAACACAATAAGTTAAAATGAATAAGAAAACCGTGAAAAAAAAAAACAAAACTAACTAGTTGTAGTATGAACGAAAAAATTAAAACGAAGGAATCAATCTAAACCTAATAATGTTTGAAACGTTAGAAAAGAAGAAAAGAAATATGTTTAATGGCAACGATAGTAACAAAAAAAATTAAAATGACTAAAATATATGCAATCATTCTTAGATGCAAATCTCGTAAGAATAAAATTCTTTCATTATATTAGAAAATTTTTAACACAATAAAATTAAATTAAAAATTAAGTTAATTATCAAAACAAATATTCATGATTTAAGGAAGGATAAATATGTCAAAGAAAAACACAAAAACTCAAATTGTATACTTGAACACAAATATTTTTTAAAAATAATGACTTAATAACTTAACGGTATAAATTATATACTTTTTGATTAATAATCTTAATTTTGTGTGCCCTTTTCAATTTCTCATAATTTTTTTATGCAATAGGCACAGCACACGACCCATTCAGTGTCTTATGTACGGGGCTTTTGTTCTGGCTTCCATTTTCATGATTCGATTTGACGAAAAAGTATATTCGCCAGCCTACCCTACCCTACCCACACTCTGTTTCCAGTCACTAAAACAGTTGAAGTGTAAAACTTTGAATTTCACACTAAAGAAGCTGGAGAAATTGCAACCAAGGCCCAACATTTCTCACCTATATTTACTCGAAGAATAAAAAGATTTCACACCTATATGATAGTAGGTGCTGAAGACAGGTACATTGCAGAAAACTTTTTTTTGTCATCTTTCTCTCTGTTTCAGAATCTGCGGATATATTTGGAGGATAAAACAGTGACGGGAGGGTTGAAAATTTGAAACAGTGCAGGGTAATTCTGAAATCACTTCATTAACCGGAGAGAGAGAGAGAGA
Source organism: Ilex paraguariensis (assembly GCA_963454935.2). Lineage (NCBI taxonomy): Eukaryota > Viridiplantae > Streptophyta > Magnoliopsida > Aquifoliales > Aquifoliaceae > Ilex > Ilex paraguariensis. The sequence goes on along the minus strand of CAUOFW020006057.1, from coordinate 174,354 downwards.
GAGAGAGAGAGNCAAGTATATTATTTGAATTTTTTATATTTTCTTTTGACCTTTATATCCTCTCTTAATCCATGCGTTTTTTTTTTTGGAAAGTGGTATATTAAACATTTCCTAGTCTTATAGGAAAACTTTAATATTCCGTATTTATATGTCTTCTCTTGATTTGTGTGTATTTTTTTTTTTTTTTGAAAAGTGATTTTTTTTTTCAAATTATATTAATATCCGAATTTCATAGCAGTGTCATAATAACAGTATAAAAATAACAGTGTAATAAGACATTTACACAAAATATTGTACTATTATATTTTATAAAACATATAATTTGATTTAAAACAGTTTATCTCTGTTTTGAATTTGTTATCATATACACAAAATCACTAAATATTGGTTTTGTTACAGTATATTGTTACACTGTCTTTGTTACAGTGTATTGTTATACTATTTTTGTTATACTATTATGAAATTCGGATATTAACAAATTTTGAAATTCAAACAAAATGATATATCCTAAAATAAACGGAATATTAAAGTTCTCTCATAAAACTATGAGATATTTAATATATAAATATAATTTAAAAACAAAACCACTTTCTAAAAAAAAAATACATATGAATCAAGCTATATTACATATTTCGAATTAAATGATTCTAAATTTTAGCGCTTAAGATAAATATTTTGTTATAGTTTTAAGAAAAAAGAAATTTACAAAATGAATATTTACATCTTTGTATCTCAGCTGTATATTTTTTTAAAAAATATTTTATTTTATATATTTTTTTTACAATTATATCTAATTTGATGTAATGACTTCCAACGAGCCCTATTTCCAATGTAACTATGACTACGGGTGAAACACTAATCGTAGCCCAGTTCACTTGACCTTCCCGGTTTCAAAACAATTTGAATTGGGTTAAAGGTAAAGACTATAACCAAATCTAACTAAAGCAAATAGCCCAAAATGCTTTTGGGTTTCGCCTCATGNTGAATAAGAAAACCGTGAAAAAAAAAAACAAAACTAACTAGTTGTAGTATGAACGAAAAAATTAAAACGAAGGAATCAATCTAAACCTAATAATGTTTGAAACGTTAGAAAAGAAGAAAAGAAATATGTTTAATGGCAACGATAGTAACAAAAAAAATTAAAATGANCAAATCTAACTAAAGCAAATAGCCCAAAATGCTTTTGGGTTTCGCCTCATGGCAAGGTGGGGTGTATCTCGAGCGGGTTAGATGGGTTGAGAGATCAACCCTAACCTAAATCTTAGTATATAACTTTCAATCTTAATCTTAAACCTTATTTCAACTTAAGATGTTTAATCCAAGTATTGTTCGAGTTTTATTCGGACAAGTTCGGGTTAAATTTAGGTTACTTAATTCGAGTTTATTTCGGGTTAAAAATTGGATTGGACTTGATTTACTTAATTCGGGTTGATTTTTTTAAGTATAAATATGATTTTCTCAAGTGATCTGAGAAGAAATGCGAGGTGTAAATGAAGAGAGGGGGAGGAGTGATGAGTGAGAGAGGGATCTGGGAGTAATGGAGGCGCAAAGGTAAAGACNAGAAAAATCACAAAAACTCAAATTGTATACTTGAACACAAATAATTTTTAAAAATAATGACTTAATATCTTAACGGTATAAATTATATACTTTTTGATTAATAATCTTAATTTTGTGTGCCATTTTCAATTTCTCATAATTTTTTTATGCAATAGACACAACACACGACCCATTCAGTGTCTTATGTACGGGGCTTTTGTTCTGGCTTCCATTTTCATGATTCGATTTGACGAAAAAGTATATTCGCCAGCCTACCCTACCCTACCCACACTCTGTTTCCAGTCACTAAAACNTATACCGGACAATCCGAGACTTGTTCAAATTTAATTTGGATTGAAGGTTTTTTGTTCAGACTCAATCCAAGTATTAAAAATTTTAACTCAAGTCCTATTTTTTTCAAATTTGGTTAGGATTAAATTCAGATTGACCCGCCAAATTGCACCCTAACGGTCAGCATTCTATCTAACGTAATTGAAAACAAAAAAAAGCCTTTCTTTTCTTCATATACTAGCCATTGAGCCCATATCTAGCCTAGCCCAATGGCTTCACGTCCTTTCCAGACCACAACCAATACAATAGACATTGAAACTTCACACAAACCAGTGCCCAAATTATTCAAATAATGGTGTGGGCGCGCAGGCAAGCACGTGAATGTCAGGTTGAAGGCTCCAGTGTGACTTGAATTATGGACCCATAGAGCAGATCTTTGGGACCCAGGCCTGCCTCACTTTCTGCTAATGTCAAAATCTACTTTGCAAACAAGCCCAACAATTTTAGACATAATTCATCAAGTCAATACCAAAATTAATATATTTGAAATTAATCTTAACAGATTGAATTGATATAAGAATGAAACCGAAATTAATATGTTTTAATTTAATTTTAACTGGTTCAAATGAGAAAAAAAAATAGATTCTTTTGATTCATTAGATAAACGAATAAATATAAACAATTCATTAAACATGCAAGAATCTGACAAAACGCCACATAATGTGTACAAATAAATTGGGTATCAATCGAGTAAATTTTTTAGTCAAACTTATTAGTAGATAAGCTCGTAGTGAAAAATATTTTATAAAAAAACTCCTCTAGTGATTTAGAAAAACTTGAATACCTTTTTAATATACAGTAGTTTTTTAGAACCCAAAATAAATCTTCTCCGTAATTCTCTGTCTCTCTTTCCCATTTACTTATTTCCTTTTTTTTTAGGGATATGTTTCAATCTATTTGAAAAACTTTTGAAATTTAACAACTAAAATTAAGAAATTTAAGTTATCTTATCATAAAAAAATACTAGAATTAAATAATTTTAATTTTTTATTAAATTTAATTTAGTTTACGTATATTTGTGTTAATATATATATATATATATATATATAGGAGTTTTACAAAAAAAATATAATACAAAACCACACTATAAAGTCTAGTTTCTATTACTATTACTATTACTCTTACATTGTATTGATACACTTTAAATTTTTATAAATACATCATAATCATTTAATTCTTGAACGCCTTTTTCTATTGGTGATTGTAGTTTTTTTTTTTTTGGGAGTAAATCAGATGTATTTGATATTATGATTGTGAATATCAAAAAAATTGACATTTAATTTCATAAATCTTTTATTGCCACAGTGTATTGATATACTTTTAAATTATAACTTCATATAAATTCAAATTATAAAATAATTTTATGTACACCATATAATTATGAATTGAACAAATTTATAACATCTGTTTGTCCAAAAAGAACCATCATAAAAACAACTTACAGAAGAAGAAGAAGAAGAAAGCACAATTTACAATTTAAAGAACAATCATTATTATGGTTTTCGGTGTTCAAAAACCAAACTGTAAAGAAAAAATATTCATAAAATATTAAAATTAACAAACAATCATTTAAAAGAAGAAAAGTTAAAGAAAAAATTGACCACTCAACACAATAAGTTAAAATGAATAAGAAAACCGTGAAAAAAAAAAACAAAACTAACTAGTTGTAGTATGAACGAAAAAATTAAAACGAAGGAATCAATCTAAACCTAATAATGTTTGAAACGTTAGAGAAGAAGAAAAGAAATATGTTTAATGGCAACGATAGTAACAAAAAAAATTAAAATGACTAAAATATATGCAATCATTCTTAGATGCAAATCTCGTAAGAATAAAATTCTTTCATTATATTAGAAAATTTTTAACACAATAAAATTAAATTAAAAATTAAGTTAATTATCAAAACAAATATTCATGATTTAAGGAAGGATAAATATGTCAAAAAAAATCACAAAAACTCAAATTGTATACTTGAACACAAATATTTTTTAAAAATAATGACTTAATAACTTAACGGTATAAATTATATACTTTTTGATTAATAATCTTAATTTTGTGTGCCCTTTTCAATTTCTCATAATTTTTTTATGCAATAG
>CAUOFW020006057.1:153183-165906 GCA_963454935.2 Ilex paraguariensis | reverse complement strand
CCCCCCCCCCCCCCCCCCCAACAACAAAAACCACCACCACTGTTTCTGTTGTATTATTACCCATCATGCCATTCTTCACATGCATAATAGAAGTTTTGAACTTTTTGGATGCTTTCTTGGTAACTATGTTTTTGAACTTTTCTTCACAATCACAACCTTTCTGCAATACGGAAAGAGCCCAAATTCTGTGCTTTACATACTAAATAGAATATTATCTTGAAACTGCAATTGTGGTTTCTTCTGGGTTTTTTTTACTCTCTCTCTCTCTCTACTCTCTTGTGATTCTTGTATTATCGTATATTTATATTAAATCACCATGAGAAAATGAGAATTGTTTTGAACTTCTATTTTGTACCTTTTCGTTTTAACAGCTCTTTTTTTTGTTTGACGACTTTTCAACAATGAGGAAACACCTAGATTGTAACCTATTACAGTGTCTTTCAACTACAAACTCCAACTGGAGATATTCCTCGTTTTGATCTCTCTTTATCTCTCTCTCTCTGTCTGCTTCACCCCTTTCCCCTCTACTCTCTGTCATACTACACATTGAGAAAAATGGGGAGAGCGACAAGGTGGCTGAAGGGTTTGTTTGGGATAAAGAGAGAAAAAGAACAAAAGGAGAACACAAATCCAAATGACGGGAAAGAGAAGAAACTGTGGGTTTTGGGTCATTCTGGGAGAGACTGTGATGGGTTATGTCAGAATCCATCAACTATACCACCAAACATAACTGCTTCAGAGGCAGCTTGGCTGAAATCTTTCTACAGTGAGAATGAGAAGGAGCAGAACAAGCATGCCATTGCGGTGGCTGCTGCAACCGCTGCAGCTGCAGACGCTGCCGTTGCGGCTGCAAAGGCAGCCGTGGCGGTGGTTAGGCTCACTAGTCAAGGCAGAGGCACCATGTTTGGTGGTGAAAAGTGGGCTGCGGTCAAGATCCAGACTGTCTTCCGAGGATTCTTGGTAAGCAAAAACTGATGATTGTTTAATCAACTAATTATATGGTTTAAGTATGAAATACCTAAGAGGTATATTTGTTATCGTACTAAAGTTATTGAAAAATAAAGTTATAATAAAATGGACTCCTCTTTTATAATAGATCCTAACATTTAGTATCGATTATAATTTTTTTTGAGCTGCACTTGTAAATTTTAATACAGTACCTTTTCTAATACTGTAGTTTTAGCCGAATATTGTTGTTTAGATTGATATTTGGTTGTTTTTTGTTTTGGTTAATGTCCTTTTTGCTTTTGTTTTAAAGTAATTGCTTGTTCAGTATGAGAATGTTTTGCCTTTTGAATTGTGAAAAATAGGCAAGAAAAGCACTTAGGGCTCTAAAAGGGCTGGTGAAGCTACAAGCTCTTGTTAGAGGGTATTTGGTACGAAAACAAGCAACTGCAACACTTCATAGCATGCAAGCTTTAATAAGAGCACAAGCCAGTGTCCGTGCCCAAAGAACTCGTGGGATCATTCAGAATGATGAGAATTTTCAGCCCCAATTTCGAGCCCGAAAATCCGTCGTAAGGCCCAATTTTCAAATTCTTGTTACTATAGATTCGAATCTTGTTGAAGAGCAATTGTAATTGTTGATTTGCAGGAAAAGTTTGAGGATACAAGAAGTGAACACACAATGTCAAGTCACAGCCGAAGGCTCTCTGCATCATTTGAGACAGCTATAAATGCAATTGATGAGAGCCCAAAGATTGTGGAGGTGGATACAGGCAGGCCCAAATCAAGATCCAGAAGAAGCAGTACATGGGTGTCAGATTCCGGCTATGACCCATATGGCCAAACACTCTCCTCCCCATTCCCAAGTCGATTTCCGGCACGTTTATCAATACCCGACTGCCGGAACTGCCATGACTCCGGCTGGGGCCTAATTGGCGACGAATGCCGGTTCTCCACAGCCCAAAGCACCCCTAGGTTTGCCAATTCTTGTGGGTCTAATGACCCAGTCACACCAGCAAAGAGTGTTTGTGTTGATAGTTTTTTCAGGCAATATGCAAACTACCCAAATTACATGGCAAATACGAAATCATTCAAAGCTAAGTTGAGGTCTCAAAGTGCTCCTAAGCAAAGGCCTGAGCCAGGGCCCAAGAAGAGGCTATCACTCAATGAAATGATGGACTCAAGGAACAGCCTAAGTGGGGTTAGAATGCAAAAGTCATGCTCACAAGTTCAAGAAGTCATTAATTTTAAGAATGCTGTGATGGGTAAGCTTGAAAGATCTACATATTTTGTTAGAGATCAGACGACAGAGAGACTGTCATATGGAAGGGAAATGGTGAGAGATTGAAGACAATGAAAAAGACAGTAGACAGAGAGAGAGATGGCTACCACTGCTTTTAACATTGTGTAACCCCACAGGCGTAGATGGTGATAGAACAGAGCAGAATGTGTCTAAAGTAACAGGCAATATTTCATTTAAAATAGCATTGCATAAGTTATAAGGTATTATCTGGTAATGAATCAACTTTTATTAATGCTTTGCATATCATTTGATGTTTTTGGTTTGGACTAATTATTGTTATTGGGTAAGATTATTTAATTTTGACATAAACGTAATGGGTTTAAGTTATGAAAATTATCTTTCATCGCATGAGAATAAGATTCGAATACTCCAACTTTTAAGGGTGGTTTAGTGGTCAAGCTTGCCTTCTTGCAACTAGTCTCAGATTCGATACTTTTCTCATCTCCTAAGTATCAGCCATCTTTGTTCATCAAATGACATGTTCTTACACTAGCTTGAGTTATGGTGGTCAGCTCAGAGTTTGAGGAAATAGTCGACACAAACCTGAACACTCTGTAGTAAAAAAAAATCAAAATAATGCTACATAACTCAAATATAACCAAAAAAGTTGTAATTCAAATACATAGCATCCCTTAGATAATTAAGTTTCATCAGTTGTTTTAATGGGATCCACTCATCTAATAAATAATATATATTTAAGTGTAATTTTTTAAATTATATTTGAATTTTGTAGCATTTTTTATAAGATTCAGACATACTCAATTTGATTTTTTTAACGGGACCGGGAGTGTTTCGACTCGTTTGGGATCCAAAATATTTGTTAGTACATTATCTTATCCTTTTGCCACCCCGACAATCTCAAACAAAGAGATAAAAACCATGAGAGGTTGATTTAACATTGAGATTGGGCCAGCTTGCTTCATATACCGAGTGTTTGTGCTATTCAATGTTGTATTCTGTGGGCTTTGGCTGTTGAGTGATTAGTCTCATTTTAAGGGCATCTCAAACTCATTATATAAAACTCCAAAATAACTAAATTTAACTAATCTAAAATAAAAATTATATTTATAAAAAATTTTGTTCAGATGTTCTAACACAATTTTTTATTACAGTAATACTCTAAATATAGAGTATTACCGTAATAATTTGTATAAATAATTTATAATTTTATCTCTCTCCTCGTGTCTTTTTTCACCTCTTCAATCTNTATGTTAAGATGTTCTAACACAATTTTTTATTACAGTAATACTCTAAATATAGAGTATCACCGTAAAAATTTGTATAAATAATTTATAATTTTATCTCTCTCCTTGTGTCTTTTTTCACCTCTTCAATCTATTATTTGTCTTTTCCCTCATTTCTCAACAANTTTGTTCAGATGTTCTAACACAATTTTTTATTACAGTAATACTCTAAATATAGAGTATTACCGTAATAATTTGTATAAATAATTTATAATTTTATCTCTCTCCTCGTGTCTTTTTTCACCTCTTCAATCTATTATTTGTCTTTTCCCTCATTTCTCAACAAAAGTACAAAATTATGATAAATAATCTATATTTATCTATACTGCTAATAAAAGTACTTTAACATGAAAAATTTTTAATTCACTATTTTACCATTATAAAAAATTATAAATGTTAACTTGTCATTTTGTATTTAAATATTTAAGTTACCATTATATCCCTTTCTACTAATAAAAATACATGAAAAAATTTTGATTCACTATTTTATCCTTATAAAAAACTATAAATACTAACATATCTTTTTGTATTTAAATATTTAAATTATCATTATATCCCTTTGAATTTTAATAACAAACTAATATCTAATAAATCAAGCAAATTTCTCTATCTTTACAAAAGTTTTGAATGGTCATGTTATACTTTAACATGATATATAAATATTATTTTTTTCTAAAGCCCTAATATTAATACATATTGACAACTCTATTGATACAATATCATCTCCAGTACCTAAAAATGGCTATATTTATCTTATCTTTTCATTCACAATCAAAATAATTTGGTGAAAATTTACTGATGCAAAAAGTAAAAACAAGAAAGACAAAAAGAAAAAAAAAATTGAGAAAAAAATATATAAACCTTATTATTTGGTAACTCGAATGAAAGAATCACGAAAAATGAGTTCATTGGATGTTTATAGTTATGAAAATAATACAAATAATTTAAGTATGATAAATATGATATAATATTTAATATAGCTACATAATTAGATTTTTTTATATATTTTACTAAATATTTCAATGAAAATTTTTACATGCAACACACGTTGTGCATTACTAGTATTTAAAAAAAAATAGTTAAAATATAGAAAATATTTTGGAGTGTATTAAAATTTTGAGTATCTAAAATAGAGAATATTACTTTTTAAGTAGCTATATTAGCTTTTATTGTTGGAGATACTTTAAAATGTTTGTTTTATGTTATAGTTTTGTCACTTTGTAGTGTAAGATCAATATAGTTGGGTTTACTCTTTTTTAGCTAGTTTAATATTTTTTAGCTAAATGAAGCTTTTCTCTCTCACGCACACACACANTGGATAAGCCAATCAAGGTGGACATTAAAACAACAACTACTGAGAGGGGAAAATTTGCTAAAGTGTGTATGGAGAGAGATCTTAGCAAACCTCTAATTTCGCAATACAAGTTGACTTCAAGAATTTTCAGAGTTGAATATGAGTGTCTGCACACCATTTTCTTTGGATGCGGAAAGGTAGTACATATGGAAGCCTACTATCCTCATAGTAAAGGCAAAATTCTTTCGATGGTTACTAGAAACCTTAGCTCGATCGGAGAGGACAACCAAAGGTCAAGAGACGTCACAGATGTTAACTCTCAATGGTCACAAGTAAACTCAGATTCAACCCAAGTTAGATATAATGAATTGAGGCCCTAAGCGGAATTTGGGCCTTGGTTGATAGCCTAATCCAGAAGGAAACGTCAATAGGGTTTTAGGAACCAAACAATGCAAAAAGGAGTGGGCCACACCAACAGATTTCTGGCCTTACAGAAGCAGCCCGTTAAAGAAGTTCAACCCCAGGGTAAGGGAATTATCAAGAGTGGTCCAACCAAAAAGTCTGCTAACTCGAATCCAAAGAAAGGATCACAGATGAATGAAAAGAAAAACTGGGCTCAAACATTGGAGTAGGAGCTGAACCGACCCTCTTTCCAAGATTTTTGAGGTAATGTTCTCTGACAGCTCTATTTCATTGCAGAAATTGAAGAGCCATAATGGTGCTTTGGAAGCAGGTTCAAATCCAATGGACCTAGAGGCATCCAGGTACAATAATGGAGAGTTAGGGCAGCAAGAATCAATCGTCATCTCTTACCAGCATTTTAACATAAACCATCCCTCCCCCCTCCCTTCTCAACCTTTATTCTAACCAAAAGACCCTTTGAGTATACCATATCCAGACCTAGTCAACCCAAAACCACCAGACCTAGGTGACAGTAGGAAAGATAGGAGGAATGGAAAGCTCCCCATTGAAGATGCTGCATCTTCACGACAGTATTATAGGTCTTCTCTTTCGTTTGGAGAAGGAGAGCAAATGGATTGATCTAGTTCATTGGTCTATACAATCAACAATACTAGTGGTGGANGTTGCATCTTCACGACAGTATTATAGGTCTTCTCTTTCGTTTGGAGGAGGAGAGCAAATGGATTGATCTAGTTCATTGGTCTATACAATCAACAATACTAGTGGTGGAACCTTGCACCCTCAAATAAGCACTGACTTAGACTATCGCAGTCTCGCTAAGACCAACACTCCCGACAGAGGAATACAGGGAAACAGCTATTCGGAAACTTGACCTTGAGAGTTTTATGCCTTTTCCACAGTGTTTAATGATGTCTGCAATGAAAATACTAATCTGGAATTGTAGGGGTGTTGGGAATGATGGATTTAGAAGGGTGTTCAATGATCTTTTCATGGCTCATAAACTTGATGTTGTTGTACTTCTAGAGATTAAGATTTAGAGTAGCCACATGGGAAATTTTTTGGTCTGTATGGTCTAACGACATCTGAGAAAATGGAACCAATAGGAAGAAGTAGGGGTATTTGGCTTTTATGGGACTCATCTAACATTTCTATTAGTATCGGAGGGTCTACTAATCAAGTTATACATGCAAATATTGTAAGAAAGGATATGGACGAATGGTTGTTCTCTGCCGTTTATGGGAGTCCAAATTCAAGCTATGGAGACCAGCTATGGGATGAGCTCAGCATTATAAGGGACAACTACAACAACTCTTGGATGGTAGCAGAAGACTTCAATGATTTTGCCATCCATTCTGAGAGAAGAGGAAGAAAAGTTGATCACACAAGAAGAATTAAAAAATTTAAAGATAGAGTTAATCATTGTGGTCTTATTGATCTTGTTTGCAACAGTCCCAAACTCACATGGAATAACAAAAGGAAAAGGCTTGCGAATACGAAAATCAAACTTGATAGGGCATTGGCGAACTCAGAATGAACCGTACAGTTCCCGGAGGCTGGAGTGAGGAACCTTCCTAGAACATACTTAGACCATTGTCCAATGTTGATCTAGATGCAATGTATGTCTCTTTTCCCTTATGCTGTCAAACCCTTTAGATTTAAGGCAATGTGGGCTAGTCACCTTGAATTTAAGGAAGTGGTAGTTAAAACCTGGAGAATTAATAATAACTCACTCATGAAGGCCATAGATGACTTCGAAAACATTGCCAAAGAATGGAATAGAGATACTTTTGGGAACCTATTTAGAAGGAAAAGAAGAATTTTAGCAAGATCAGAGGGTATTCAAAAAGCCCAGGACCTTCATTATTCTCATAATCTAACTAGACTTGAGGAAGACCTCCAACAGAATTACAAACAAATTTTAGAACAAGCAGACGTCTTATGGTTTCAGAAATCCAAATCTAAATGGATTACCTGTGGAGACAGAAACACTAATTTTTTTCATATCTCCACCATTTCAAGAAGAAGAAAAAGTAGACCTCATATCCTTAAAAATCTCGAAGGTATTTGGCTGACTAACCCTGTAGATATTACCAATGTTATACAAGAGTTTTTCTCTAATCTGTTTTAGGTCTGAAGGCCCGGAGTCAATTTGCCAAAGGGATTTCTATTTTCAAAATAAATTGAGCAATGAAGCGAAGAATGTACTGGAAACCCCCCTTTCTAATGATGAGATTAAACACGTTTTTAGCATGAAACAAGCAAAGCTAAGGCCTATCTCCAAGGGGTTGGAGCTTGTTCAAAGGAGGAAAATCACACAGATCGTAGAGGAAACCTATTCGCTTGAAGCAACCAAACTTCTGTCCATGGAACCGAAGGATACTCACCCGAACAGAGGCATTATTTCATACTGTAGAAGGCTTATGGAGCTGAACCACATCCCCATTATCCACATCAATGTGTTGGTTTTCTGGCGAACATGGGTGTCCAATAGCTGGATCCTTTTGTCGAGCTTGATGATCTTCCTCCACAATTAGCGAAGAATGTGTTGGCTAACCTGACTAGTGTAGCCTTTTCTAGGAACTCTATTTAGATTTTCTTTTGTTTTAACTTTCCGATGTACCCAAAAAAAATGTAATTTAGCCTTCACCATTGGGCCATGTATCCTAAATATTTTCATAATAAGATTAATGTTGTTTGGATCTAGAAATTTGACTTAATTTATTGATTTACTGATGTGGCTTCAGTAAAATCATTGAATTAACACCAAATTTCAATATTTGATGAGGTCCACAGTTAATTCAAAAACCATAATTAATTACGTTTGCAAATTAAATAATGAAATTAGATCTCAATAGCATTACACTTCTTATAAACTCAATCTAGTATTGTCCTAAGAGCACCTAGGAGGAAATAAAAAAAGAGGCCGACTATATGCAGATAATAAAGGACCATAAAGACTGCATTACCTGGGATGCCTATGCCCATAACAAATTGCGGAGCCGCCCATTGATAGTAACTGAGGTTGATTACATTAATCTTATCTTGTCATTGTGTTCTATCGACAACTATTATTTGTATGAACCTCCCTCAAATTTCTGTTATTTAATATATTTAGAGCTTTTTATACTTGTATAATGTTTTATAGGTGCACAAGACAACATTTATGTTTTTGAACTCAAGATTGTATTATAATTTGATCCATTCAGAGCCATCAATGAAGCTAAGTGAAATAAAAGGCTTAGCTTCCTCATCAGTAAGTTCTCTTGACCATGACACTCTTCCTGCAAAGCTTGCCCCAGTCCCAGTGCACTTATATTGTCCATAAAACACAGTCCTGCACAAAATAAGAAGACAACTCTGTCAAATACAAAGCCTATCTGCAAGCTGCTGTGTCCTAATTACTTTTATGATTCTTACAACTACTATCTTCTCCTCGATTAGTTGAGTGTGCGTAGGTATATCTATATAATACCCAGTTAGCGAATGAGGCCTAATCCAACGGACGCTAAGTAGGATTTTTTGTACTTAAATCTGAGAGCGGGTCTCAATGCAGAGTTAAAGTTGATTTAATATAATATTATCATCATAAGTTCAAGTCACGAAAATATATTTTCGCCCTGATGGGTTATATCTAAACCATCCGAGACCACACAGTAAAGGGATTCCCGTGCTAGTTTTTTTTTTTTGAGGTGAGATACAAGTAGATTACATTACACAACAAGAGTATATACCCATGCAGGGTTGAGTTTCCAACCACCACTTTGGGTATCAGATACCAAAAATGCCCTCTCTCTCTCTCTCTATGTAATGACCAATGAAACATCAAAATACTGTATAAGTGGGTATTAGCCTCAATTGTATTAGATATATATATATATTGATGGGACTTTTCTGAAATACCCTATGATGAAGACACGTGTCATCGGTATTACTAAAATACTGTTGCTAAGATCAAGCACCATCGGCGCACAAAGGTCCTCGCCCCCGAGGTACTCGTCATATAGGAGCATGCATTTCAGTATGTTTTACAACCGACACGTGGTCTCGGTCTGATATGGTACCTCGGTCGGTATCCCCTCCCTCGATTCTGAGATCAGCCTCTCCTCGGTGCCGAGGTGTACCATCCTAGACGCCTCCTCTACTCCAGGATAAGCTATTGACGTACAGGTCATTAGCCTAGGCTATTCATCATGACCTCGTCTTACACAATTAGTGTCAGAACGTACTGGAATGCAGGGGCCACAGCCAATGAGGGATGGACGCGTGGCATATGATATCACATCGAAGACAGAGAAACCGCATGCCGTTGCTGACACGCGACTTGGGAAAGCAAACGATTAATTACACCATTCCCTTGATGAGACCGCATTCAATGCGGTAAGGCTCGGAAATGAAAGGCAATAAATGCTCCTAATACAGAGCATTTATTGCATCCTCTCCGAGAGGAGTACATTGCACCGTTGGCATCCCGATTACCCAGCATTGATTGCTCGGGACCCCGAGCAGTTAAGAAGAGAAGACATTCCTCATCAGAATCAGTGCGCACACTGCCTGTACCTAATGATCACCTACTGACTACACTGACAGCAATCATGAGCTTTTGAGGTATAAATACTCCTTGCAAAAGGCAAGACGGGTATGCAACAAAAAACTCTTTACGACAATACTCACTCAGTGTTTTCTCCTTCCTCTCCCTTTCTAAAAGACTGACTAGATCGTCGGAGGGGATACGCCGGAAAACACTCCGGCGCCCTTCTAACTTGTTCTTCTTTGTTCCAGGAACCTCTTTCAGCCTTACTGGATCGTTCTTCCGCTCCCCCAGGGTCTCCCGTTGCCGTTCCAGGTTACCACCGGACCTCGCAGGCTGTTCCAAGCAGCGTGGTTGGTCACTCAACTGGCTCACTNTTTGGTCACTCAACCGTCTCACTCGAGTTCACCAAGGGAGAGATCTGTTCTCATTTTTTATATTGTGCAGGATCTTGCACGCACAATCTGGCGCCGTCTGTGGGAAACGACTAGTTTTCCTAGTTTTTTCTCTATAAAGAACAGTGACCATGGTGAACACTCGACAGAAAGGGAAAGGCCCCCACCAAAGGAGTCTCGAGTTACAAGCTCCCTGTCATCACGGAGGNGAAACAAGCAAAGCTAAGGCCTATCTCCAAGGGGTTGGAGCTTGTTCAAAGGAGGAAAATCACACAGATCGTAGAGGAAACCTATTCGCTTGAAGCAACCAAACTTCTGTCCATGGAACCGAAGGATACTCACCCGAACAGAGGCATTATTTCATACTGTAGAAGGCTTATGGAGCTGAACCACATCCCCATTATCCACATCAATGTGTTGGTTTTCTGGCGAACATGGGTGTCCAATAGCTGGATCCTTTTGTCGAGCTTGATGATCTTCCTCCACAATTAGCGAAGAATGTGTTGGCTAACCTGACTAGTGTAGCCTTTTCTAGGAACTCTATTTAGATTTTCTTTTGTTTTAACTTTCCGATGTACCCAAAAAAAATGTAATTTAGCCTTCACCATTGGGCCATGTATCCTAAATATTTTCATAATAAGATTAATGTTGTTTGGATCTAGAAATTTGACTTAATTTATTGATTTACTGATGTGGCTTCAGTAAAATCATTGAATTAACACCAAATTTCAATATTTGATGAGGTCCACAGTTAATTCAAAAACCATAATTAATTACGTTTGCAAATTAAATAATGAAATTAGATCTCAATAGCATTACACTTCTTATAAACTCAATCTAGTATTGTCCTAAGAGCACCTAGGAGGAAATAAAAAAAGAGGCCGACTATATGCAGATAATAAAGGACCATAAAGACTGCATTACCTGGGATGCCCATGCCCATAACAAATTGCGGAGCCGCCCATTGATAGTAACTGAGGTTGATTACATTAATCTTATCTTGTCATTGTGTTCTATCGACAACTATTATTTGTATGAACCTCCCTCAAATTTCTGTTATTTAATATATTTAGAGCTTTTTATACTTGTATAATGTTTTATAGGTGCACAAGACAACATTTATGTTTTTGAACTCAGGATTGTATTATAATTTGATCCATTCAGAGCCATCAATGAAGCTAAGTGAAATAAAAGGCTTAGCTTCCTCATCAGTAAGTTCTCTTGACCATGACACTCTTCCTGCAAAGCTTGCCCCAGTCCCAGTGCACTTATATTGTCCATAAAACACAGTCCTGCACAAAATAAGAAGACAACTCTGTCAAATACAAAGCCTATCTGCAAGCTGCTGTGTCCTAATTACTTTTATGATTCTTACAACTACTATCTTCTCCTCGATTAGTTGAGTGTGCGTAGGTATATCTATATAATACCCAGTTAGCGAATGAGGCCTAATCCAACGGACGCTAAGTAGGATTTTTTGTACTTAAATCTGAGAGCGGGTCTCAATGCAGAGTTAAAGTTGATTTAATATAATATTATCATCATAAGTTCAAGTCACGAAAATATATTTTCGCCCTGATGGGTTACATCTAAACTATCCGAGACCACACAGTAAAGGGATTCTCGTGCTAGTTTTTTTTTTTTGAGGTGAGATACAAGTAGATTACATTACACAACAAGAGTATATACCCATGCAGGCTTGAGTTTCCAACCACCACTTTGGCTATCAGATACCAAAAATGCCCCCTCTCTCTCTCTCTCTCTCTCTCTCTCTCTCTATGTAATGACCAATGAAACATCAAAATACTGTATAAGTGGGTATTAGCCTCAATTGTATTAGATATATATATATATAAACCAACCAGATAGAGATTATGCAGCTAGCACTACTCCTAAAAAGGTAATCCATATGGATATAGGATAACATTTATTATACACAATAATATGCAATAGAATATAGGATATGGTATCGAAAAGTTTATACCAAAAAACAAATTTAAGTCCTAATTTCCACGTGTCATATAGGGATTGAACGAAAAAGATGTATGATACCATAGTCTAACCTAGATGTTTATATATGTGTATATATCTGCCCATATAAAAGGGTTTGCAGATGGGGGACGGCACCGTCCAATGCCCATTACAGAAGGTAATGCATAATCAACTTTTTGGTATCTGTGTGTGTGTGTGTGAGAGAGAGAGAGAGAGAGAGGGACTTACATTTCTCGGTTAGGGTCACCCCAATTGTACCAGCCTTTTGGGATGATAATGTTGTCCATATATGTATAGGCAAAGACTACCCTAGAGAAGGGACCCCATGCCCTCCCTAGGTACAGTGCCCCTGACCCCGTGACCTTACAGTTGAGAAATGAGAAGCCAGTGTCTTCTAAGAGGCTACTCCTTCCCTGTGCTGTAAGTGCCNAAAAAATTTGTCGTGCCGCGGTTCAAAACTTATGACGGCGCGGTCCGATCCCGAAGCCCATGTCAGGCAATACAAGCAGATGATGTCCCTCTATCATTCAGACCAACGGTTTCTCTGTCGAGTGTTTCCTATGAGCTTGGGGGACTCTGCGATGAAGTGGTTTGAGGCG
>CAUOFW020006057.1:115757-145542 GCA_963454935.2 Ilex paraguariensis | reverse complement strand
TGGGTAGCCTGCAAAGGAGGGAAAAAGGTGTATCACTAAAATGAAAAGCGAGAGAGAAGAAACCAAGGCAAAAATTAACTCACCACCAGGGAATTCTGGATGATAGAGCGGAACAACACGTTGGTTGATCGCCCCCTATGAGCCGCCATGTCAGCCTCGAAATGCAGTGTCTCACTCACTGCATTGGCGACATGAGGATCCAGCAAAATGGAATCATCGACCTTGATCACTCGGTTCATGTGATCGGTCGCTCGGGGATTCCACTCCGCGGCTTCCACTGTCGGCGGAAGGGAAGAGGGTGTCTGCTGCTGCTGTTGTTGCTGTTGTCGTTGTTGTTGCTGTTGTTGCTATTGCAGGGGGTAACCCACGGCCTCTCCCACTTTGCTGCTGAGCGGAAGGTGCCCTGGATCCTCTGCCAAGGCCATCGTGCCGATGTTTGACCCTTCTCTCCTCCTCTACCTGAGGATCCCGGTCACGCACTTGACCCCGACTGAGAACTCTTGAGGATGGGGTGGAACTGGTCCCTGCAGAGGGGGCGCCGCCGGTCGATCCTCGACCCCTCCCGGCAGCAAGGGCTTGCCTCTGCCTCAGGAACCCCAGGTCAATGCGAGGCGTGCTGGACATCGCGACCTCGAGGGCGTCCTCGGCGTCTAAAGATTGTAGAACTTGGAAGTCTGGCCACAAGTCTCCTCCCGAAGTCCCCACCTCGGCGTCCGAAGGAACAACGTCCTCTCTGACCCCGAGCTCTTCAGCAACTCCCTCTACCTCTGCCTCCGAAGCCCGATCCGGGTCTTCCTCCAAGTTTTCCTCAACCTCTAGCCTCGCCGCCTGATCGAAGAGTTCAGACCACCGCGAAGGCTCAAAAGGCTGAGGAAGCTGTGAAAATTTCTTATACCCGGGGGTATAATTCAGCAGGATGTGAGCAGCACGGCCAAACCCGTTGTCACCCGTGAATCTCCAAACCGTGATTAGGTCGGCAAAGTTCACCAGCGACCGAGGGGGAGGAGCTGTTTCCCGAGCAGGAATATCTGCACAAACAAAAAAGTAGTCATGAACATGGGAAGTCTGGAGAAAGAAATAATAAACCCAAAGGAACCGACGTACTTGTCGTTCTCCATTCCAGAGGGCATAACAAGTCATTATACTCGGGACCAACACCTCTCTGCCAAGATCCCTTGAAGATAAGAATATCATCCTTGTACCCCTTGTCCGAGTCGGGAAGATGGGTTACAAGGTACATGGAGGGGTCCCTGGCTTTGAGGTAGAAGTGTTGGTGAGGCATGACTCTCAGGAGGGAATAACAAAAAAGGAGATCGTTGAGCCCAATATTTACCCCGAGGCGCCTATTGAGCTCTAAGACCCCCATAATTATTCGGAAAACATTAAGGCAACATTGCCCGGGGAAGAGGCGGAAGTGAGAAAGGAACTGAAGAAGTAAGGGGGGTAAAGGAAACCTAATTCCTCCCTCTATTATGGCCTTGGTATAAAAGGGCATAGCATCCTCGGCCCCGAGGGTAGAAGAGTGCACCACCGGGTCATAATCCTCTACGTCTACGCACGGGGGAATGCCGTACTTGACCTTAAACCTATCAATCTGCTCACCACCCTTTACTTTATACTTCCCCGACCCCGAAGAACCAGCCTGAGGATTCTCGGGAGCAGGGCGACGACGAGGCATCTCTAAGAAAGTGAGAAAATAGAGGATGTTTGTTCTTAAAAATTCCTGAGAAAGTTTCCCGAGGGTTAATCGCTATGTATCAACCGGAGACACCTCCAGTCATCGAAAAACAAAAGGATAGGAGGAAAAAAAGAAGGAAGATACTGGAACTCACCCGAATGTCAAACGGAGTTTTTTTTCTGGAAAACCTTAAAGTGACTCCTTCCAGAAAGTTCAGAAGCAACGATGGGTCTGCTGGCCTTAAGACTTTAAGGAAGAATGGGCAGTCGACGATGGAAGAAGAAAGAGATCTCCGGCGAAGATTCAAGAAAAGGCTCTCTTGAGGAAGTTCAGAATGGCAAAACAAGAAAACGGAAGAGAAGCCCCATTTATATAGAGGCAATTTCATCATTGGGCGCGAAAAATGAAATGGCGCATTTAATGCGCACGACATCCCAAGCCGGGGAAAGCGGCTCGAGGCAATGATGAAGCATTTGTGGTGGTTGGGAAACCCTTCGTCTCCTTACGACACGTGCCCTCGGTGTCAGAAGATCGAAGGTTGGGGGGCAGTTGATGGGACTTTTCTAAAATACCTTATGATGAAGACACGTGTCCTCGATATTACTAAAACACTGTTGCTAAGATTAAGCACCATCGGCGCACAAAGGTCCTCGCCCCCGAGGTACTCGTCATATAGGAGCATGCATTTCAGTATGTTTTACAACCGACACGTGGCCTCGGTCTGATATGGTACCTCGGTCGGTATCCCCTCCCTCGATTCTGAGATCAGCCTCTCCTCGGTGCCGAGGTGTACCATCCTAGACGCCTCCTCTACTCCAGGATAAGCTATTGACGTACAGGTCATTAGCCTAGGCTATTCATCATGACCTCGTCTTACACAATTAGTGTCAGAACGTACTGGAATGCAGGGGCCACAGCCAATGAGGGATGGGCGCGTGGCATATGATATCACNTTGTCTTACACAATTAATGTCAGAACGTACTGGAATGCAGGGGCCACAGCCAATGAGGGATGGACGCGTGGCATATGATATCACATCGAAGACAGAGAAATCGCATGCCGTTGCTGACACGCGACTTGGGAAAGCAAACGATTAATTACACCATTCCCTTGATGAGACCGCATTCAATGCGGTAAGGCTCGGAAATGAAAGGCAATAAATGCTCCTAATACAGAGCATTTATTGCATCCTCCCCGAGAGGAGTACATTGTACCGTCGGCATCCCGATGACCCAGCATTGATTGCTCGGGACCCCGAGCAGTTAAGAAGAGAAGACATTCCTCATCAGAATCAGTGCGCACACTGCCTGTACCTAATGATCACCTACTGACTACACTGACAGCAATCATGAGCTTTTGAGGTATAAATACTCCTTGCAAAAGGCAAGACGGGGATGCAACAAAAAACTCTTTACAACAATACTCACTCAGTGTTTTCTCCTTCCTCTCCCTTTCTAAAAGACTGACTAGATCGTCGGAGCGGATACGCCGGAAAACACTCCGGCGCCCTTCTAACTTGTTCTTCTTTGTTCCATGAACCTCTTTCAACCTTACTGGATCGTTCTTCCGTTCCCCTAGGGTCTCCCGTTGCCGTTCCAGGTTACCACCGGACCTCGCAGGCTGTTTCAAGCAGTGTGTTTGGTCACTCAACCGCCTCACTCGAGTTCACCAAGAGAGAGATCTGTTCTCGTTTTTCATATTGTGCAGGATCTTGAATGCACATATATATAAACCAGCCAGATAGAGATTATGCAGCTACCACTACTCCTAAAAAGGTAATCCATATGGATATAGGATAACATTTTTTATACACAATAATATGCAATAGAATATAGGATATGGTATCGAAAAGTTTATACCAAAAAACAAATTTAAGTCCTAATTTCCACGTGTCATATAGGGATTGAACGAAAAAGATGTATGATACCATAGTCTAACCTAGATGTTTATATATGTGTATATATCTGCCCATATAAAAGGGTTTGCAGATGGGGGACGGCACCGTCCAATGCCCATTACAGAAGGTAATGCATAATCAACTTTTTGGTATCTGTGTGTGTGTGTGTGAGAGAGAGAGAGACAGAGAGAGGGACTTACATTTCTCGGTTAGGGTCACCCCAATTGTACCAGCCTTTTGGGATGATAATGTTGTCCATATATGTATAGGCAAAGACTACCCTAGAGAAGGGACCCCATGCCCTCCCTAGGTACAGTGCCCCTGACCCCGTGACCTTACAGTTGAGAAATGAGAAGCCAGTGTCTTCTAAGAGGCTACTCCTTCCCTGTGCTGTAAGTGCCCCTGTCACTGGTGCTATTGCATGCACGTGACATCCCTACAAATTAAAACCACCATAATCTATCAGGCAAAACACCTAGTAAAGCATAAATATTAGGGATATTCCTGTATATTATTAATTACAGATACATCCTTCTAATTTTTTCAAATTTTACTACGTTCCCTTGTAGTTTATTTAGTGAAAGTATCCAATTGTTAGAGACTTTATCGATGAATCGAAAAACAAAAACGTGGGAAAATCACCGAATTTCCTCTTCTAATTTCGATTTTTCCCTCCAATACAAACCTATGTCGAATCTTTTTCTCTTTCACACACAAGTCCACACTAATTTTATTCCAATACAATTGTACTTTCGTATAATAATGCGTTTTTTCGGCATTGTAAATAGAGGACTAAAAGCACATTATTTTGAAAAAAAGGCATGATTTCCACAATCTTTAAAGAAATAAACTAAAAGGATTCTCCGGTACACGAGTCTCCCACTATGAATTGTTAAAATTTTTACACGCATATATTTATACATCCACACACACATATATATATATTTAAAAATTGTATACTATAAACTGGAGCTCCTTACCCTATTCCAAAGATTTCACTTGCCCAAGGAAGAGTCCATTGTTTGGATTAGATGTACTGTGCTTCCATACCCTATTCCCTCCTATATATCCCTCTATTGAATTAGACCACTTACAGTTCCACTAAAAGGTTTAATATTTATAATTTTGATGATTTTTTTACTATGTTATTATGCATGCCACTAAAATTAGAATAGTTGATCCTTCCTTCTGCACAGATGTTCCGTTAAATGGGGACCATCTGGATTTTAGGTCCAAATCTTTTTTTATTCTGTTGATGTGACCTGCAGAATAAGAATGCAGGCATGCATTTAATTGTAGGGATGCAATTTGGGTCCGGTTGAGAGGTAAATTCAAAACCAAGGGAAGTTATAAAACTCTCATCTCCAGTTCAATACAAACCTGTCAATTCGTGTTTAAATTTTTGAACTCGAATTACCCAATTCATTTTGCAGTTTGGGTTCAATCTTTGAGTTGACATTCGGACTTAGATCGGGTTTGATCTTCATATTACACAATTCGAACTTGAATTTGGATTGTGTTTTTCAAAGATTTGAGACCCCAACAAGACTACTATTCGGATTTAAATCTTAGTTGAAAATTTTAAACTAAAAAATAAAAATTATTTTTGATTAAATTCAAGTTGACCCTATTGAACCTCTCACTCTGTTTCTCATTACTTCAGTTAGGCAAGAATGTAGGTACCTCAAACAGAGAGAGCCCATTGCCAAAGATGAAATCCACAGAGCCTTCAATGTAACAGTCCTTGTAGTAATGCCTACCCATATGATCATAGAGTGTGTCCTGTGCACCCAAAAACCTACAACCTAGAAAAGCTGCTGTATCTGCTGATATTCTAAACGCTACTGCTTGCTTTCCAATGGCTCCTGGCGCTGGTACTGGTGTGGTGTTCTGCATTACACATGCTTCTATAATCAATGATATATTGAGGAACGACTATGGTATCGAAGATGGTATCATATTGAAAATTACAATGTTTAAAGATTAAGTTAAAATTATTTAGGTCTAAGCTACGAGCCTACAACTCAAAAAAAATATAATTTACAACTCTAAAACTTATGATTCATCACAGAATAGTGTGATCAATCACGATACAAAATATTTTACAAAAATCAAATTACAACTAATTGAGGTTATTCGTAGTAACTTGTATTTTGCAAGGTGTATNAATTTTACTACGTTCCCTTGTAGTTTATTTAGTTAAAGTATCCAATTGTTAGAGACTTTACCGATGAATCGAAAAACAAAAACGTGGGAAAATCACCGAATTTCCTCTTCTAATGTTGATTTTTCCCTCCAATACAAACCTATGTCGAATCTTTTTCTCTTTCACACACAAATTCACACTAATTTTATTCCAATACAATTATACTTTCCTATAATAATGCGTTTTTTCGGCATTGTAAATAGAGAACTAAAAGCACATTATTTTGAAAAAAAGGGCATGATTTCCACAATCTTCNTGAAAGTATCCAATTGTTAGAGACTTTATCGATGAATCGAAAAACAAAAACGTGGGAAAATCACCGAATTTCCTCTTCTAATTTCGATTTTTCCCTCCAATACAAACCTATGTCGAATCTTTTTCTCTTTCACACACAAGTCCACACTAATTTTATTCCAATACAATTGTACTTTCGTATAATAATGCGTTTTTTCGGCATTGTAAATAGAGGACTAAAAGCACATTATTTTGAAAAAAAGGCATGATTTCCACAATCTTTAAAGAAATAAACTAAAAGGATTCTCCGGTACACGAGTCTCCCACTATGAATTGTTAAAATTTTTACACGCATATATTTATACATCCACACACACATATATATATATTTAAAAATTGTATACTATAAACTGGAGCTCCTTACCCTATTCCAAAGATTTCACTTGCCCAAGGAAGAGTCCATTGTTTGGATTAGATGTACTGTGCTTCCATACCCTATTCCCTCCTATATATCCCTCTATTGAATTAGACCACTTACAGTTCCACTAAAAGGTTTAATATTTATAATTTTGATGATTTTTTTACTATGTTATTATGCATGCCACTAAAATTAGAATAGTTGATCCTTCCTTCTGCACAGATGTTCCGTTAAATGGGGACCATCTGGATTTTAGGTCCAAATCTTTTTTTATTCTGTTGATGTGACCTGCAGAATAAGAATGCAGGCATGCATTTAATTGTAGGGATGCAATTTGGGTCCGGTTGAGAGGTAAATTCAAAACCAAGGGAAGTTATAAAACTCTCATCTCCAGTTCAATACAAACCTGTCAATTCGTGTTTAAATTTTTGAACTCGAATTACCCAATTCATTTTGCAGTTTGGGTTCAATCTTTGAGTTGACATTCGGACTTAGATCGGGTTTGATCTTCATATTACACAATTCGAACTTGAATTTGGATTGTGTTTTTCAAAGATTTGAGACCCCAACAAGACTACTATTCGGATTTAAATCTTAGTTGAAAATTTTAAACTAAAAAATAAAAATTATTTTTGATTAAATTCAAGTTGACCCTATTGAACATCTCACTCTGTTTCTCATTACTTCAGTTAGGCAAGAATGTAGGTACCTCAAACAGAGAGAGCCCATTGCCAAAGATGAAATCCACAGAGCCTTCAATGTAACAGTCCTTGTAGTAATGCCTACCCATATGATCATAGAGTGTGTCCTGTGCACCCAAAAACCTACAACCTAGAAAAGCTGCTGTATCTGCTGATATTCTAAACGCTACTGCTTGCTTTCCAATGGCTCCTGGCGCTGGTACTGGTGTGGTGTTCTGCATTACACATGCTTCTATAATCAATGATATATTGAGGAACGACTATGGTATCGAAGATGGTATCATATTGAAAATTACAATGTTTAAAGATTAAGTTAAAATTATTTAGGTCTAAGCTACGAGCCTACAACTCAAAAAAAATATAATTTACAACTCTAAAACTTATGATTCATCACAGAATAGTGTGATCAATCACGATACAAAATATTTTACAAAAATCAAATTACAACTAATTGAGGTTATTCGTAGTAACTTGTATTTTGCAAGGTGTATCGGTGGGTCTTTGGTTCAATAGTACTTCTTACTTTGTGAAAGTTTTATTTTCTTGAAATTAAGAGTTCAAGCCACCTCCTCCTTCCCTCCCAAAAAAAAAAAAAGTATATTGCAAGGTGTAACTTATCTCTCAATGCCATTCCTACAGATATGTATATAAATATACGTATAGATAGATAGAGAGAGAGGGAGAGATTTCTGCCTTAAATGTGATGTTCTTGGCTATGAAATATGGGGAATTCGCAGCAAAAGTTGCAGAAGCAAAGGTTCCTAGTGGAAGCCCTTTTGGCCCAGGGGTTTGAGCTGTATCTCCCCATTGGACAATTGTTTTTTCTGCTCCTGCTCCTTCTATGGTGATGAATGATTTCAATGGAGGTATATTAACTTTTTCCCTGAAAAATTTTCATTCTTGAATGAAACAGATTAAGATATAAGATAGTAACAATAAACATCAGAAACAAAAAGTTAAATCCAAAAAGAAAAAAACAAAAGAGTACAATTGGCTCTCACTAGTCGAAGACCAATTCTGTGAATTTTGATCCGAGAGAAAAAAGACAAAGCCACAAACACAGCCACGTTCCTTTATCACATGACCACAATTCACAAAATTTGAAAAGTGAACACCTCCCAAAACCAACTAACAATGTGTGTGTGAGAGAGAGAGAGAGAGATTCCAATGAAAGCACAAGAATTGAGTCCAGAACTTACGTGTAAACTCCTGCATGAACTTTGATCACAACTCTCAGAAGATTAACGAAAGGAAGAGAATCAATAGCATCTTGAATGGAAGTAAAGTCTCCGGCCGCCGGATTTTTATCAACGGTGACAGTGTAAGAAGGGAAGAGCTTGTTGTTTGCTGTGTTGAAGAGGGTGTGTTTGAGGCTACCAACAAAACTGACCCACTTCATGAATTGCTGTTCTGAGTATTGGGTTTGTGTCATATTTGCTGTTAATTGCTTCCCTGAAGTCTTCTTTGGTCTAATGCCATTGCTGTGGCATTGTATATAACTTGCAGTAAGAAGAGAAATAAAAATAATAGTGTTGAAAATAAGTTTGAAACTAGACATGCTGAAGAAATGGAGGATGAGAATAAGAATGAGAGATATAGAGAGAAAGTATAGAAAGGAATGTTGTTTTGGACTTTGAAAGTGCATTAGAAACTGGCTTGTGTAATGATTTATATATCAGTCAGTAACTACTCTTTTGGGTCCGACTAACTATTGTGTTTTGTCTTGGAAAAATTACTTTTTTAGTACTATATTTTTTTTTTNACCCCAACAAGACTACTATTCGGATTTAAATCTTAGTTGAAAATTTTAAACTAAAAAATAAAAATTATTTTTGATTAAATTCAAGTTGACCCTATTGAACCTCTCACTCTGTTTCTCATTACTTCAGTTAGGCAAGAATGTAGGTACCTCAAACAGAGAGAGCCCATTGCCAAAGATGAAATCCACAGAGCCTTCAATGTAACAGTCCTTGTAGTAATGCCTACCCATATGATCATAGAGTGTGTCCTGTGCACCCAAAAACCTACAACCTAGAAAAGCTGCTGTATCTGCTGATATTCTAAACGCTACTGCTTGCTTTCCAATGGCTCCTGGCGCTGGTACTGGTGTGGTGTTCTGCATTACACATGCTTCTATAATCAATGATATATTGAGGAACGACTATGGTATCGAAGATGGTATCATATTGAAAATTACAATGTTTAAAGATTAAGTTAAAATTATTTAGGTCTAAGCTACGAGCCTACAACTCAAAAAAAATATAATTTACAACTCTAAAACTTATGATTCATCACAGAATAGTGTGATCAATCACGATACAAAATATTTTACAAAAATCAAATTACAACTAATTGAGGTTATTCGTAGTAACTTGTATTTTGCAAGGTGTATNTATATATCAGTCAGTAACTACTCTTTTGGGTCCGACTAACTATTGTGTTTTGTCTTGGAAAAATTACTTTTTTAGTACTATATTTTTTTTTATGTAATAAAAAATGTAAGAGCTCTTTGCACTTTGCACCTTGAAGGATTTTAATTTTTTTTTATTTTACACTCTTAAAAATTAAATTTTTTACATTGTATCCTCAATATATCAAAATTATTTTAATATGACCCTTTTATTAGTTTCTGTTATTTTTTTTGTCAAAAGTCAATTCATTAACACTGACGTAAAAACTAATAAAAAATTAACAGAAGAACCACATTGTAACATTTTTGCTACATTTTGAGTGTAATATGAAAAATTTAATTTTTAAAAGTATAAATTAAAAAACTTAAAATCTTTTAGGTGCAAAGTGTAATTTACCCAAAATGTAATACGCATAAATTTTTTTTAATTTATTCTATTTTTTTATTTTCACAATTAATAACTGCAAAAGAATTAAAACAAGATGTATGACTAAACATTATTTTTCTTGTGATATCAAAAAATAATTTTCCAATAGTTTTGGCTATCAAAGACTTTATTCGTACTTTTTTAGGTGGAAAGTGATGTTGAAGTTGAGAATTATGACATGGAGTGAGAGAGTGAAAGGTCACGGGTGCTTCCACTGACATCAATGTAGATAGAGAGAGAGAGAGAGAGAGAGAGAGAGAGAGAGAGAGAAGATCACAGGCAAACAACCTAGGCCACAAGACAGCTTCCCACGAGTGCACTTTCTGGTTAAGAAATTGTCTGTTGCTAAAAATTTTGCTTACTGTTTGTTGTTAGTGCCCGTGAGTGTGTGTCTGTTTGTGTGTGAAGGTGAATATATTCGCATGAGATTAAAAGCATAGGCTGCTTCTGAATTATAATACTATTTTTTTTCAACGATCAAGATTGTTCGTTTCAATTTATTCGTACCTTAATTAATTTTTTTTCTAATTCGGCCAAAGACATCACACCGGAACTAACGAATTTTATGAAAAATAAATTTCTTATAACCTAACCTCAAGAAATTGACAACATTCAAACTCAGGCCATGTTAATTTACAATCCATTCGTGTTACTATTTGAACTACTCTGAATTATAATAGTATCTTATCAATAGATTAAATGAACTTATCCGTTTATCACTTAAACTCGCTAATAAATTCACTCGGTAATTCCTTTAAAATTTAATGTTGGGTTCAGGCATCGTGCCAGGAAATATTGGTAAATACTTTCTCCTTCGTAACAACACTGGATGATCAAATCACATCCTAAATAAATACATCCTCGGGAAATATACGGAACATTAGATTATAGGAGCAGGAGTAAGCAGTGTTTCTTTTATCATGACAATTTGGATGGTCCAGATAAGATGGATCACTCCATTTGCATTGTGAAATGGTGAAAACGAGAAGTGGCTTTTGGATCAAATGGGCTAAGAGATAGTCCACTTAAGAGAAAAAAAAAACTTGGGCCCAGTTGATGGATTGGACCTGACTTGGGCGGTTAGGTCATAAAAAATAAATTACTCTTTGAGGAGTCTAACGATGTACCGGTTTTTTTTTCCCCAATAAACGTCTCCACTACGGTTTTTTTTTTTTTTTACCACAGAATGATCAGACTTATACCGATTACTCCTTCTAGCTTAAATATTAGTCATCATAGCCTAAACAAATTTAGAACATTTTCCTTGAGAAATAAGAGCAACTAGCATTTAATATGTATGAGAAGTGTTAAACGTAAAACCTCTAAGTTATCAGATGTCAAACTTATCCACTAAATCACTTATAAAAATTCTAATATGTATCTTTTACGCTCACAAGAATTACATAAATTTAAAATATGCATCGTTAATTACAAATGATGCATGTCAAGTCAATCAAAATGAATGTCTATGGTAAAACTCCAACTCAAGCCCTCAAGATATTAATAATTGAAACTCTTATCGGTCAAACTACCCTAGAACGATTTTTGTTGTGTGCCATGAAGTGTACAAAATGCCAAAACATTTTTTGTTTTTTGTGCAGCCCCCACGAAACTTGTAGCTTTACAGGTGGAAGAAGCATTCCCCATAAAGATCCCAGAAGTCTCGGCATGTATCTCAGAAATCACAAGAATGTATCTTCTCATAAAGAGGAAAATCCCGGAAATCTCAACAGAAAGACACAATCGTAGTGTTTTACTAAAATCCCTGTGCTGTTCTAATGCTTTTATCGCTCTAAAAATCATTAATTAACAGAAAATCAGTAAGTCTACAACTCCAATAGTTAGGTCACGGCATTAAGAATCTCACTGAATCAAAGATTCCAATTCATTTTAGTACTATATTGCCTTGATTTTGAAGATAATAAAAATAGATCTTCCCCAAGAGACAATTACCGATTTAACATTGAGTGAAATCGAGAAATTTAATCCTTGCGGTAGTTTATTATTACAGGCTAATAGACAGAGCAACCACGTTTAGATCTCTGGCCTCTTCCTATGACCTACTGCTAACAAAGTTCAGGAGTTCCATAACAAATTGCAGAAAAAGATGACTGTGAGTGCTGCACACCACAATTTCTTTGTGGGTCCCATTGGGCATACATACCTTATACACTCAAACAGTAAGATAATGACTACATTTTTGAAGATAGTGATATGTGACATTTAATATACATATATTCCGATACCATTTGGCTTTATCTTCTTCACAGGTTTTGTCAAAGTACCAAAGATTCAACATCCATCCAATTATTTATCGATTAAAAGTAGAAAAATAATAGAGCCGTGAAATAATGTCATTTCTGCCTCCATTTAGAATTGGAAAGGACCCAAAAAACAACACCCAACATAAGAATTGTCAATGGAATCATTAAAAAATAATTCCTCTCTCTCTCTCTCTCTCTCTCTCTCTCTCTCTCTCTCTCTCTCTCTCTCTAGTTTCCTCAATTAGTGTCTCAAAGCTTTTCTTGCGATCAACTACCAGACCCACTTCACAAAGATCATTCCCAACTATTGAGAACTCACTGAGAATATTTATCAAACACCCAGAGAAACAAAATCGATGTTAAAGGCGGCAACCACCACCTTCATAGCCATAGTCACCTCTTTCCTCTTCTTTTCATCCCCACCAAAGTCTTTCTATCACTCCCTATTCATATCCGATTCCCTAGCAGACAATGCATCAATATCACAACACCTCTACATCCTCACTCGGCGGCCCCATGTCGCTGGCACCCAAGCCAACGCTGAAGCCGCAGCTTATGTTCTATCCATTCTTACTTCCTACAACATCGGATCACACATAGCATCCTATGATGTGTTGTTATCATACCCTGTATCGCGTTCCTTAACACTAACGCGTCCACCACCAAACCCACCTATTACTTTTGATCTCCGCCAGGAAATCTACGATGGCGACCCATACGCTGATGTGGCTGATGAAGTCATGCCCACGTTCCATGCATATGCAAAGTCAGGTACTGTATCTGGACCTGTGCTATATGTCAATTATGGGCGAGTGGAGGACTATATGACACTGAAAGAAATGGGAGTGAATGTGACGAATAATGTTGTATTGGCAAGGTATGGGCAGATATACAGAGGGGACATTGTAAGCAATGCATACGAGGCTGGTGCCACAGGAGTGATAATATATACAGATAGGAAGGACTATGGTGGCGGTGGTGGGGATGCAAAGTGGTTTCCAGACGATAAGTGGATGCCGCCAAGCGGAGTACAAGTGGGATCAGTGTTTACGGGGCCTGGTGACCCTACCACGCCTGGGTGGCCTAGTAGAGGGGCTTGTGAGAGGCTGTCAGATAAAGAGGTGGTCAAAGGAGGGGATGTGCCACTGATACCTTCATTGCCTGTATCCGCAGCTGATGGAGAGGCAATCCTCGGCTCCATTGCTGGACAAATAGCAAATGATGATTGGCAGGGAGGAAAAGATGCCCCCGTTTACAGGGTTGGACCAGGGCCTGGGATTGTAAATCTCAGTTACACAGTAAGTGTCAAAAAGTAGAAACTGTTAAAAGAGTATAATTCTGTACCTTACTCCAAATTTGGATGCCCCATTATAAGAACTGTCAGGTCAGCTTTATGTATTACGCTGTGGAAGTGGGACCAGAACACGAGTCAGTTTAAAACTGCTAAACAGAAGTTCTAATTGTATTTTGCAGGGAAAAGAAGTCATAAGCACAATCCAGAATGTAATTGGTGTTATTGAGGGAGCAGAAGAACCTGATCGGTAGGTTCAAGATTTATCAAATACATAATGTAGACGATCTATGTTACAATGCTTAAACTGCTATATAAACACCAATTAGAACTTCAATATGCACACCACTACAGAAGTCTCAAGAACTTATCAATCTTGAAATCAATTAAAGCAGCTCACCTAATGGTGGTTTAATAATCTGTGTTGCTATAGATTTGTCATATTGGGCAATCATCGGGATGCATGGACATTTGGAGCTGTAGATCCCAACAGTGGCACTGCAGCCCTGCTTGAGGTAGTTGCAGGAATAATGCAAACTCTTGTCAAATGCCAACTAATTCATAAAAAAGAATTCCCGTGTTTTAATATGATAACTAGCCATTCACCTGATTTTTATGAAAAATATAGATTGCACAAAGGTTGCAGAAGCTGCAGAAGAAAGGGTGGAAACCTCGACGAACAATTGTCTTTTGCAATTGGGATGCTGAGGAGTATGGCCTGGTCTCTCTCTCTCTCTCTCTCTCTCAACCCAGCCAAACACAAAAAAAAAATGATCGAACTAATTCAAACCTGTAATTTCCAGGTAGGATCCACAGAATGGGTTGAAGAGAACAGGGAAATACTAGCCTCAAGAGCAGTAGCTTACTTAAATGTTGACTGTGCAGTTACTGGTGCAGGATTTCATGCATCTGCAACTCCACAGCTTGATGAACTAATCAAACAAGCTACTCAACAGGTACCTTGAAAGAATTACTGATAATGCTGGCACCATTAACAACAAAGCAATGACTGCACTTACTAGTATTTAAAACAAAGGCAACAATTATCAACCATAAAAACACCATATGCATCTGATGTTACTCTTCGTAACTGTATAAGCAGCACAGCAGCTATAGAAAGTTAGAAACAAGAAGCACATCATAACAGACTCTAAAATTTCCATTCAGGTTCAAGACCCAGATAACTCATCGCAAACCATCTTCGACTCATGGGCTGCTTCTAGCAATGGTCCTATGGTAAGCATTTCAAAATTACTTTATAGCACAAACTGCTTAAAAAAAGCTCAGAAGTCACAACTAGATTAGATTGCCTTCTTGTTGAATAACACAAGGAATGCATATTCATACATAAACCTCAATAACATATTGCATAATTAGGAAATTGTTATCTCCTAAACTAAATTGAAACTCATGCATGAAGATTGGAAGGTTAGGAGGCGGAGGATCAGATTATGCATCTTTTGTGCAACATGTTGGTGTTCCAGCAGCTGATATGTCTTTTGGAAAGGGTAATAGAAACATTTCTTCTACTGACACCTTTTAAATTTCCTGCTTATGGTTGCTTATACCACCTTATCTAGGTGAGTGGTTCATAACATCTTTTGAGTAATAAAGTTTAGAACTTTGCAAATCCCCTTCGTGATATGGTTAAAAAATCCAACTGAAAGAAACAAACGTATGACCAGGGGAGTGAGAGAGAGAGAATCACCGCAAGCTGCGTAAATGATCTGAAATTAGATCAAATTAATAAATAAACAATGAAGGATTTCAAAGGCTGATAGGCTTGTCATAGGAAATTTTAAGTATACATGCTTTAGGCGTAGAACCCAGCCAGACANCATATGACCAGGGGAGTGAGAGAGAGAGAATCACCGCAAGCTGCATAAATGATCTGAAATTAGATCAAATTAATAAATAAACAATGAAGGATTTCAAAGGCTGATAAGCTTGTCATAGGAAATTTTAAGTATACATGCTTTAGGCGTAGAACCCAGCCAGACAAACCAAAAATGACATTTAAAAAAATCTCTCTCCCCCCCTGTGTGTGTACTTTATTGGTGGTTTAGGGGGAACCAGAACATCTGCAAGCTGAACTAAGAAGCTTAGAAGGATTTATTCTGACAGCAACGTAAGCCACACTTGTGGACATCAAGATTCAAAACCAAATTTTGTTTCTTTTGCTTAGATCATGCTTCTTCTTAAGCAACAATCATGTCCAAAATTATTACTTGATGGCAGTAATCTCTTCTTAACACCCAGGGTCCAAGTGTATGCCCTGGCCAAATTACTAAGCACAAGCCAATGTCATTCCACTTTCCTAATTAGCAGGAAGGACAATGACATGAATGACATAGAACATACTCCAGGCACTACAAGACAAACTATCTTTCTCCATACAAATCTCTAACATGCTACAATCCTATAGAAACTTTACCATAACGAATCAACTTCAGAAAACTAAACTATCTAGCAGATTATGTACAAGCATGTATCTCCACTTATTGTCCACACAAATGCCCTTTCAAACAAACGCACAGGATGCAACAGAAAAAATTGTTCCTTACCTTACTTCAATAAACCTTAAATCCCAACCATGGTGGTCCATGGTCAGGTATGTGGTATAATTTACAAGTTAATCCAGGACAATCACGCAGTTCAGGTTATAGCATACCTCAGCCACCGAAAAATAATAATGTAACTAAGCTGTTCCGTCCACCAAATTCACAAGTTCATGAAATTTTGTCCCACCTGCACTGCTTTATCCATGTTACAGATTAGCATAAACATCACACCTTGTGCCGAGAAAAATATATTAAGTAGTCTCTCACTCCTGAAATATAGTTACCTGTATGAGTACTTTTTGCTGCACAAAACAGAGGTTATGTCGACCTCTGCCTTACAAAGCAGCAATAGGTCCTCAGTGTCGGTTGCAAGGAGCCTTACAGTGCCTTGTTTTAGTCCTCAACATCACTTTACTTCGTAAGCAGTTTCATCATCCCGATTCAAGTTTTCACTGATGACATCTCTTGTCATAAGCATTCATTTCCTGGCCAATGTCATCAACTCCTAAAGTCTAACACACTGCATAAATTTAAAAATCACCTAACAGAAGCATCTCAATTGCAGGTTACCCAGTCTACCACTCGATGTATGATGACTTCATCTGGATGAAGAAATTTGGTGACCCAATGTTTCATAGGCATGTAGCAGGTTTGTTTTCATATTATTTTATCTGATTATATAGAACACTTATATTCCCATACATCAAACAATTGCAAAGGACCCACTATTTGATTGTTGGTTATGGATTTTGGATTTTGGTAAGATGTGTAAAGTGCAAGGCTTTCATTATGTAAATTTCAAACAATAACAACTCAAGCAAAACTGTTAATTATTGTCAATGGCTTTTGTTTGCTTGAAAAAATTTAGTGTCCAAGTGTAGGAGAATAACCAGAGGAGTTCAACATACACAACTAAACAAGTAGTCACATTCATCAAATGAATAATATGATTAAGCCCAGTTGTAAAGGCTTACCTTTCAATTTTTGCTCTACCAAATGGTCATTTGTTATTTTAAAACAGCTGCAAGTATTTGGGGTTTAGTAGCACTTCGTCTAGCAGATGAGGAATTTTTGCCTTTCAATTATCTCTCCTATGCATACGAGCTCCAGGTATGTCTATGGAATTGGAATACAAGAAATATTTAATCTTGTTCTGTGTTTAGGGGAAAATTGAATGCAATAGTACTTTAAATCCTTGAAAACAGAAAAGCGCAGAAGACTTAATAGGTGAAGTATCAGACAAAGGCATAAATGTTTCTCCCTTATTCATGTCAATTGAGGAGCTCAAAAAGGCAGCCTTAAAAATAGACAATGAAATAAAGGTACTGCCTGAATCTCTATGAATCACAATTTTCATACAGCCTTACTTTGTGATCTATGGGTATGATAGAAAAAAGATCTTCAGGCAGAAAATAAAGGGTGGGCATCAGTGTGGAAAAACGACCCATGGAAAGTGAGAGAATTGAATGACAGACTAATGATGGCAGAACGAGCATTCACAGACCGAGATGGACTTTTTGGAAGGTCATGGTATAAGCATTTGGTAAGTTTTCATCTTAAACCAGCAATTGATATCCTCATTGATGCTGATAAAGTTATTCTTTGTTTCCTTCTGTTTATAGCACCCTAACAAAGGCGAAATTGACTAAATGCCATTACAAGAAATTCTTTGTTCCCAATAAACAACGCACAGCAGATTCAACCTTATATACTAGTGTACCAGTGAAAATGTTGTACGAATGCCCCATCTAACTATCATTTTGCCTTAACTCAGATTTATGCACCATCAAAGCACGACGATTATGGGTCTAAATCCTTCCCTGGGATAGATGATTCCATTGAGAAAGCCAAGAGCATAAACACAACAGGATCGTGGCATTTGGTACAACATGAAGTTTGGAGAGTTTCGAGGGCTGTCACGCATGCATCGCTAGTCCTCATTGGTGAATTAACATGACCATTTGTAACATTGTCACTCGCCATTTCGTTCATGCTTTCCTTGTTAAGAGTTGAATCAAATTTCCAAATGTTTTTACAAGTGAAACTTTCTGAAAATTCTGGCAAAGATAATAAAGGGCCTTAGTTTCAAGATCTTATGGACGACAAAAAATAAGGTTGCTGAAAGGTTCTCCCCTGGATTATATCAAACATTTGGAACCCCGACAAAGGTGGCAAATCTAACAACATGAGTACAACCAATTTGGTAAATGTCATGGACAAAAGGGTTGATAGGTGATTACATCATATTTTAACACTTCAGCAAGTGTACATAGTATTCTTTGATATGTTGCTGTAGAAGACATTCAGAAATCTGATACCAGAGTATTTTAAATCCAGAAACTTCTTGTGTATGACTGCTGGTTTAGACATCACTTGGGAGTTGATGAACCTAAGAAAAATGAGTCAGCATAGGCTTGCATAGTGGAAGTTTTTGTTAACTCCATCTTAAATTTAATCGGCCATCAATGCATGATTTCTTAGGATGCAGTTCCCCGGATTGGAGGCACTGCTATGCACCTTGATATGATATCAAAGGATTCCCTCCCCCATTAACAGGCTAAACTGAAAGTATAATTAAATGAATACATAAAAGCCATTGAAATGATGTTCAAAAAATTAACAATAGAAGAATTCCAAAGTAGCTGAGATATGATGGATTCAACCATGTTATCATGTTGGCATGGTAAGTACAAAAAAATAGATATATTGGAACAAATTCCTAGTCTATCAACACTTTTGAGTAACGTTTGCTCATAGAAACATTGTTTATGCATGAATTTCTGATTAAAAAAAAAAAGTAAATTTGCCATTCAAACTAAATGAATTACCTATCCATCACAAAAAGCTTGCATGCTGTATAAATCATGCAAGGAAATGGATTAAACATTGAGAACATGGTTAGAAACATGGATTTCTATTCCTTTTTTTTTAATAACAGGAACATAGACTTCATGACCTTAACAGAATCTAACCATCTAGTCCCACTGCATAATGTACAGGTTGACCTAGCATTTGCACTATATATACAATAAACTACCACGTATAATTAGGTCCTTTACTTCCAAACCTTGATGGCCCCATCTCTACTGCTCGATATCAGAAGTCTCTGGTTCAATTTGACAGAAGCCAAAGAGAGGATAGAGTCACGGTGACAACCTGCAGAATCAGTTGCAGCGGCTGCAAGAACTGCTTTTGAAGTGAACCTGGTCGCCAAAGGTCGCCTCTTTGCCTCCTGTTTGCAAAGATAGGAACTTAGCCCAGCAAATTTCAACAGTGTAGAACACTGAGAATTATTAAAAAAAATTGATTGCCTGACTAAGAAATTCCATAAATATCCACAAAATCACTTCATCAACAGAAGAAGAATAAAAGTAGAGTAAACTTGCAGAACAAATTAACAGATTGTCAAAAGGATTCCTTGTCAATTGTGATTTCCAATGTTTAATGGTGTTAAATAATGAATAAATTAGAAAGTGGAAATGAAGTAACACAAGAAGAATATATCTGAAGGGCTTGTCTTCTTTAGAGAATAGAGAATAAGACCCTCAGCTTTGCATTACAAATCCATTCATTAAGCAAGTATCCTCTCCCAATACTTGCACATTGGGAAAAACCAAGATAAAATGAATGCTAAACTAGAAACAAAAAAGGGTCAAGAAACTAATGCGAAGTGAGTTCTTCTGGCCAATTGTCCAAAGGGACGACTAAATCTGCCAACATATTCACCCTTTTTCCCTTCTTTGCCAGGAAGTTCAGATGTACCACATGTCTATCCTGTTCTCATATTCCAAGGAGGGAACTGTTTTACCATCCCACCAAAAGTTGAATTAAAGTAGCAAAAGATCCCGAATAAATTATTCCACATACCTGCACAACCTGGACACCAAAACTAGATTTTGTTTCATAAAAATCATCATTTCCAACTCCCTTGAAAGATGGCCCACAAACACAATAACTTCGATCTGGACTGCAATATAAAAGAACCAAAGTGAGTTTTACGGGCAAACAATCAGGAGATACCAGATAAACAAATTAGAGAATTATAAAAACCTGCAATGATCCCAGCGACGTATCTTCAAGTCAGTACTCCCTGTCAACAAATCGCCCCCAGGTAATGGAAGCAATGAACGGATGCCAGGAATATGGGGAGGGGGTTCATTCAGCTCATCAACTCGGTACTTTGGATTGACATTTCGTCTTAAATCTGATTTTGAATTTGCCTTATTGGATGGTCTGGACAAGGCCCAAGGCAATTCAGAGTTTTCAGCATCACTGTCATTATTTGGGACCCGCAGTATCTGCAAACGAGATGCAAGAATAAATTTAACAGGTAGCAAATTGATGAAAAAACTGAAAATAGTAAAAGGTAATAGCAATGCAAATTTCTCACCAACATATATGGATCCAGTAAACTAGTCTAGACAATGCCTCTGACCATTCATCCTCCTAATTTAAAAAAAAAAAAAAATTTAACAAATTATTAATCATTTGTCTTCCAGTTTCTTGTATTTCTCTGGAGTCAAGAACTTCATGAAATTATTTTCGGTATCAATTTATCCAAGTTGTCATTCTTTAACTTTATGCTTAAGTCTAATTCTCCATCATCTCCAAGTTTGTCACCATAACAAGCCAAGCTGTCCATTCTTATTTTTGCTGACTTTTTTCAGTAGATACACTTCCCTTGCAACCTGCAGGCAATTAATTTTACCAGCCATTGTTGGCCCTCTTTGTCATTTTTTCCAGATCATACCAGTGAACTCTATCCCCTATGTCACCAACCAATTACCCAATGCTATCAACTTTGTTTTATTTACAGCTTTTGTTGGATAAATGCTATCACATGGATTCTTCACTGAAAATTAACAAAAACAATTGCTATGTACCTGGTGGCAACTCCCATTTTCTGCACTCCAAAGAGACACTTCATTACAACCTGCGGCAACATAAACAAGAGGCCTTGCTGAAGTGGATAAGGATGTATTTGGAGGAGGAACAAAAAGACACATTTTCTCAATAGGGCATGCCAGGGAATACTGCCATGAGTTGACAGGTATACCGAACCTCAGATCCCAAAGAGTAAGCACACCCCTTGACGAGCCAGACACAAACCAATTACCACAAGGGCCTGTTACCATAGAAGAAATGTAACCCTCTTCAGGAAACACTTTAGAATTCCAAGCATTTGAATTTGTTCTCGTATCCCAGAGATGGATCCCACAATTTTGGGTGCTGTACAGAATCATTTGACGTGGAACACTATCACCAGAGTAGTTTAGAAGGCTAAGTATCGCACCTTCTCCAACACCTCTCTTTTTGACATCAGCGATGCCTGAATACTTCTCAACTACATTGCCAAGTCCTCTAGAAATGTAATCAACAGAGAACATATGTATCATGCCATCACAAGCTCCAACGACAACTTGAGCAGACCCCTGCAGCATTGAAATGCACAGTGCCCGGCTTCCTTCCAGGGAGTAAGTTAGCCTTGATCTAAATGAGATGTCCTTCTCCAACTTCCTGGAATCCCAAACCTTAACAGTGGAGTCATCAGATGCACTCACAAAAAAACTGTGGTCTGTTGAAATGGCAATGTCGTTAACAGCAGAACTATGCTCCTGGAGGTGTGCAACCAACACCCCACGAGGCCTCCACCCTGAATCCGGAATGGTGGGTGTTCGTGTGGAAGATGGCAATCCCATGACCTCGGGTGAAGGTGAGGTGTCTTCTGAAGTGATGGAACACCCTTTCATTGTGCTGGACACTCCCATGTCTTGAAACTTGGAGTCAATATAGGCCATCTGATCGGTTTCCTTGTCTTCTACTTCATGTACCACTCTGTGAAATGGTGTGGAGCCATTACCAATGCTGATTGACCCTGAGACGAGCTTCGGCGCTGGAACAGAACTAGCCAAGTTAAACGATTTATTTGCTGGGTCCATCCAAGGCATGGATGATGAACCAAAACCTAAAGGGTTCGGTGGCAATGAAGAATCAGAGGCTGCTGGAGCATTGCCTGCTGCTCGTTTGTTATCATATTTGAAGTAGTACAATGGTATGTTTTCTGATGATCTATCAATGAAGCTATTGGCACCAGAAACTTGTGGGGGCATAAGGCCAGAGAACTGTAACTTCTCTGAGTAAAAGGGATCACGGCTGTCAACTGTGTTAGAAGCATTGCAGATCAAGCTTCCCATAGCTCTTAACTTAGCCTCACTATTGCCACTTTCAGGTAGATCCGGTGGTAGCATTGCACTACCAATAGATTTCTGACCCTGAACATCATGCTGCCTGTCAGTCCAGTACTTCATTGGGTCCAACTCCCTGGCTCCTTTTTGGTATATGTCTGCAGGTTCCAATTGCTTAGACTGTCCTGAATTGTACCATATCTTTCTTTGTCTCTCCAACATGTCTGAACTTCTGGCATTTTCTAAGACTTGGTAAAGTCCCTGCCGTGAGACTGGAGACCTTAGACATGAAAAAAGAGCCTTCTCTGAAGCTAGAGATGCTGGTTGTCTGCGAAGGAAAGGACGGATAACCGGGGCAAGAAAAACATAGGAATCCACCGCACCTAAGCTTTCACTACTAGCTGCAATGAAGGTGACAGCTGACCTCCTTACCCATTGACTAGGATAACATAACAATGGGAAAGCACGCTCTATCATTTGAAGCAATATTCTCTTCCGCAAAAAACCACTTCTGCAGAGAATGGCCAAGCAATCTAATGCATTAACAATGACAGCCTCAGTTCCGTCACTTAAAGCTTGCTCTATGTAAGGTAAAAGATATTCCTCCACACTTCGTTGACCCACAAAGAAGCAGACGTAAACTATTTGCCCATAGAATACTGCTCTGAGCTGCTCATCTCGATCATTTAGAAAAGCAGGGAGGATGGGTAGCACAAAGTCATTACATTGCCTCCGACCGAAGAACCAGCATAGGTTGCCAATATCCTGTAAGAGTGCTCTCCTGATGTTTNATTCATTACTTTGCCTCTGACCGAAGAACCAGCATAGGTTGCCAATATCCTGTAAGAGTGCTCTCCTGATGTTTGGAGTTTGCTTTGGGCCCATTACAAGTTCTTGAATGACCTCAGCTATAGACTTCCTCAATTGTGCAAGTTGTGCATCACTGTTTGGATTCTGTGGTCGTCCCAATTTATCTGTGGATGGGGCCACTGACTTCTGGGGCAGGCTTAATTCATTGAGAACCCCTGCCTCACTCAAGCTTATTGAATGAACTAGAAAGCCATAAGCAGTTAGTGCCAGCTTAGATATATTGCTGGCATAACAAATCCTCACACTTTCTTCAGGATCATCACGAAGCATGGAGAGCATTGGAAGAATGTACTCTGGAAAAATTTTAGCATCACTGGGAGGAAAATCTCTGACTAAAGGTAGAATGTCACACAAAGTCTCTAAGGCAGCACAACGCACAATTGCTGCTGGATCTGAAAGCATCGCAATAACATAAGGAAGCACACGCTGCAATCGATCTTCATCATCAATATATAAGGAACAAGACTTCAAAAGAAGTACAGCCCCTCTCCTCATAAAAGGCAACTTGACATTGCGTATGCAGGAACACAGCAGTGAGGCAATCAGAACCATACCTTCACAGCTCACAGTATCCTGAGGTAATGGTAAAAAAGGCATTCCAAAAGTGTCTGATTGATGATCATAATCAGACATCAACGAGTCCAAATCATAGGCTGTAATCTTTTTCAGAAAGGGATGATCATTTCTCTTAAATACATTGGAGATAGTTTGAAGTAGCTCAGCAGGAGAATGCATGCCACTCTGTTTTCGATTGTGGGAATATACAGAATTGGCTACATCCTCCAGCATCGGCTTCACATCAGTATGGCGATTACTTTGTTTTACATCCCTGAGTAGGGTACTTATATCGCCTAGAAGATCAAACCGATCATGGATGGAGCCTTTCTCCATCTCTTCTCTTTTTCTCAAGGAATCCTTTGCGTGATTCAAATTTTGCTTTGCCTCCATCCGTGGTAATATTTGACCTGTGACACTTGAAGGACTGTGCAGTCCATAAGCATTCTCCTCAGAGACCCCATTGCTCAACATTTGTTTAACTATCTCATGGAAAAATGTCTGGCATATTAGAACCTGCAGCAAGTATTAGAGTTGCTAAGAAAATCTGGGTCAAAATATCACCAAGTCTAAATATTATGACTACAAAAGTTCCTTACCCTGGCATCAGCATTAAGCGGATTCAACAATGAATAGAAATTATGCAGAAACGGTGAGAAGTAGCTGGGAAACACAACACCTGCATAAGTTTGCAGGTAGCTTTCAGCAGAACAACGTGACTCCGGATCTAACTGAATCAT
Source organism: Ilex paraguariensis (assembly GCA_963454935.2). NCBI lineage: Eukaryota > Viridiplantae > Streptophyta > Magnoliopsida > Aquifoliales > Aquifoliaceae > Ilex > Ilex paraguariensis. The sequence continues at coordinate 121,104 of CAUOFW020006057.1, read as the reverse complement.
ATGAAGAATCATCTTACGAATTCCTGTATCTGGGATCTGCACTCATAAGACATGCCGTTTGACAAAGTACTCAGTAGCAAAGGGCATAAGCTAATACAAAACACTGAAGTGAAAATCTAGGCAAAACTTTTTAGCTGAAACATCATTGAAGAAGTTAGTGTACCAACGAAATTTTGTACCTAGTGATTTGGATATATCTAAGGCAGTGTAAAACAAGGGGAAGATCAAAAAACAGAAGTCTAAGCCGAGGGAAAGGACAAACAGCCTAAGAGAATACCTTTTCTAGATGCTGGCTAGGATCATATTGCCCTCGGCGATAAGCAAGTAGTTGAGACAGTTCAAACAGCGGCTGACCTTCGAGGAAAAGCTCCGCAATCACACATCTGAAGCATCAAACAAACCAGTAGAAAAATAAAAGTATTGTAGAATAATGCAGCTATACAAATTGCAATTTCCAAACAAATGTGGATGTGTGATAACAAAGTAAAATGAAACAAAAGATTGGTTTCTATTTGACTCGCTCCAAAAACCAAATTCCAGATTGCATCATGAATTTGTTCATGTTTATGCAAAGACCATTGACAAAAACTCAGTGAGATGTGAAGAACAAGATAAATTGACAGATGGGCAAGTATGTGGATTGAGTTGGATGCATTGGATTTGACAAGATATATTAAGTGACAGATTTAATCCCAGACACTTGCTTCAGTATACCATTATCACTTCGTTCGTCAGTGTCTAGATCATGTAATTCGAATATTCACAGAAATAAGATGAACAAAAATAGAAAGTTGCTGAATTCCGCAACATTCTACATTCAATTGAGTTGTGAATGCAAGTGCTAATGGAGCATTTGTTGGAAGCAGCACCGCATGCATGATGATGGCAGAGTAAACAATGGCAAGAGTGATGAAAGCATGATGATGTCAAAAGAGATGGAAGCCTTCCTCTTGAAGCCTTCAACAAAAAGAGTCATTTGATTCAGTAGAGGCTGTAGAGCTCAAGGCGGTATAGCCAGTGTGAGGTGTACTAAGGCTTCATTGAATCTATCCCAGCCTTCCTTTTTATACAGCGTATACAATCTCTCCAATTTAAAAAGGGGGAGATTTTTTGTATATAAGGCTCTAGAAAACCAAAGTAGTGCTCCACTTCCATCCCACAAGAGAGCCGTGAAATCTGATCTTTCTCGATTTCCACTCGTGTGAGAAAAAGCGATGAGGTTAGTGTGATACAGTCCTATCTTTTCGTAATGATAGGGTCTTTACCATTGGGATTCCACCATTTTTAGGAGTCGCTGTCATTTTTTACATCGATCATTTCTTTTGGTTCCTATTAGATATTATATGGTCAGAGTTAGTCCTCGGCACTTTTTTTTTCAGAGGGGCTTATTATACTAAAAGGTACCACAGTGATACAAATTGGGTCAGCATGTTCACAAACATTATCTCTTATANTAGTCCTCGGCACTTTTTTTTTCAGAGGGGCTTATTATACTAAAAGGTACCACAGTGATACAAATTGGGTCAGCATGTTCACAAACATTATCTCTTATAATTTTGCAAATCATACAGCAATATCAACCAGGCCGCCATGCAGTTCTTCAGCTTTTTTCTTTGTTATTTGCTAGGCAATTCTTCCTTCTTGTTGCACTTTGATCTAAACTAACATGCCACAAAGATATGAATGATCCATACGATTGCCAATTTACTTATATATATATAAACATTGGCGTCCATATATGTATTTGAATTTTGGGATAAGAATGCACCTGTTGCACCAACAATCAAAGTTAATTTTTCCCCAAACTATAATGAGTCTACTGTTAGAAAATGCTCACCCTATGGCAAAGATATCCATAGATGGCTTTAGAGGTGCATCTTGTGCAGCTTGCAACTCTCCTCCATGCTCGAAAAATCTCTGAAAATTAAGCTGTTACTGTCTACGTGACCATGATATTAAAAAAAAGAAAATTCTGGCAGATGATAGTTATTGACTGGCATATATAAGTATGGATATATAGATATAAATATCCCCATTCAATACATGTATCCCCTGTTACTATCCAACAAAATATTTATTAGCATTGCCACTATTACTACAATTACCAACATTTTGTTTGACTTTGAAGAAGTCTATTAAAAGACAAGAAATATTATTCAACAGTCATTAAGTATGAAAGTTCAACAATTTATTTCCTTGCTATATTTATTTTAGTTTGTTCATACACACAGGTGCTTGTGATTCCGCACGACAATGTGTCAGTATTCATGGACACGATGACAAAAATGTGACAATGAAAAAAATCCTTCTTTTTTTTTTTTTTNGGGAGGGGACGGGAGACTTAAACCCTTGACCTCAACAAGGCAAAGCCTTTACAAGACAAGGAGTACCATAGGTGAAAAAAATCCTTCCAATGCTCTTATTTTGATTATGCATAATTCATTAAATGAACTTGAAGGCTGTTGAGAATTCAAATTTGCTTCACTCTAGCATGAATCACCATCATGAGAAAATAGCATATCAGGTGTGACAGAAGCTCAAGGCAAACATGAGGCACAAAGATCTCCAACTGGAAAAACTCTTCCTATACCATGAAACATAGCCTACTTCCTCCAAAACCAGATGGCTGATTGCTGGAGCTGGACATGGAGACAGCCATAATGCCACCCCCAAAGGACCACCAAGGTACTTAAAAAGGCAAGTGGCATTCCTGGTAAAAGTGCCCTGCCCTAGCAAGCACCTACACCTATCAAAAAGCAAGACCTTACTATACAAACAACTGAAAAACACAACAAAAGTCAGCCTCAGTATTCACCCATTTGATGTCATCTGTACGATTGCTCATCACATTGACCCTAAGCCCCACAATAAGCTAAAAGACCAGGATGATCAGCTTATAATCAAAAACTCATCAGAAGTCTCTTGGCAGGTGTCCTCTGCAAACTACAGAGGCCAGCAACAAGAAATTTATCAAGGCCTACACCCACAGGTCTAAAGACAGGCCTGCTAAAGGTTCCAGCAGCTAATGCACATGGAAAGGAAAAAAGAGGAACATCCTGCCAAAACCCTAGATGCCTAGAAGTACTATGATCAATAAACTGTACAAGAAACATATGAATGCACATTNCCCTAGATGCCTAGAAGTACTATGATCAATAAACTGTACAAGAAACATATGAATGCACATTTATGGCTGCCTGCATATACAAGCTTTAATACACAATATCAACCGGGGACATTCTTTTCAAGAACATAGTCCTAGAAACTCCAGTGGATAAGATAATCCTTTTCCCTATNAAGCTTTAATACACAATATCAACCGGGGACATTCTTTTCAAGAACATAGTCCTAGAAACTCCAGTGGATAAGATAATCCTTTTCCCTATCAGTAGTGATCCATCCACATCCAGCATTAACGAAAGCTAACTATGAAGTGGTCGTATCAGAGATACACCAGATGATCCTCCTAATTGCAGTGGGGATCTTCTCTGTACAAACTCCTAATTTTGCATTTTACATCTAGAATTTTTAGGATAAGTGGAACGGTAGAATCTATCGCCTTGGGGATTAAGCTATACATGTGCCATCAACTCACATTGATGACACCATTTGATTAGAACTGCAGGTGGCTATATAGACTTAGTTCTGGGTTGATGGATCACTCACTCTATCTAGTAATAAGTCTAGTATTGATATATCTAACTCGATGATTTATTAACTCCTACGATTGGGAATGAGGAACGTATTCCTACCGCTCCCCCCATAGTCCAAAGCGTGGGGGGCGCAAGAGATGTAGTGACCGTATGACCCAATCAATCTATCTTGTTATATCTTAAAAAACAAAAAATTAGGCTCGTCTTTAAAATCCACAATCCGTTAGAAGAGACTGATAAAAGAAGATAAAAGTGAATTTTCATTTTTAAAAAAAAGGGTGAAGAACCAACCTCAGGTGCAAGATAACATCGCCTTCTTCCTCCGGTGTCAAAGAAAAATGAGAAATCAGAGGGATCATCATGTGGAATATAAGTGGGTTTGAAAGACGCAAAATCAGCAAGATAAAGCCAGTTCCAAGAAGTAACCAGCACATTCTCACACTTAATATCACCTGAAACAATCCACGTTATTTTTTACATGAAAACCTGCATAATACCTGGCATATAAGAAAATTTGAATTTCCTTGTATAACTAATCTCACCATGGCATACTCCATTCTCATGGCTCTGCTTCACTGCATAGAGCAACTGCACAACCACCCGAATGTTAAAGAAAAAGTAACTCCATTTATATCAATTGAAATACTCGCATCAAAGAAAGAGAGAGTGTGTGTGAAAGAATATACCTGAAAAGCTAACCATTTCTTCTCAACAAGGCTCAGGAAAGGTCGAGTACTCAATCGATCATGGAGATTATTGAAGAAGTGCTGCCTCAATAAATAAGCAGCTTTATCTGTTTCTAGCCAAAACTGCAACATTCACCATTTGGACAAATTGAGCACTCTGAGCTCAATTTGGCTAATGATCATAAAAACAGGAAAGGTGGGAAAAATTCATATACAACATTCATATTTTCAGAGGTGAGGCAACTACGGCATCCACAAAATCGAGCCTAGAACAACTATTTGTTGTCATTTGTCATGATGCTTGTCACAGCCACTAATGCTTAGAATATGGCCGCTTTGATATTCAACAAGACACTCATTTATAAATCCAGGCAATAGAATCAGGCTCAGTTGAGTGTAGCTCTTAGAATTAGGGGTGCCTCAATACTGGTTAATCCAAAATTTCATTTGTCATTTTTTACCTCACATTTTCTTATCGACCAACCAATATACCACACTCAAGTATTATTGCAATAAATCAAGACAAAAATTGCAAAATTGGGACCTAGAAGGACCAGGCATTAAGCATAACTTACATAAAAGTCTAGCTTTATGCTTCCAAAAATATGAAATGTAAATTTCCAATTCTAATCGCACATTTTTTTCCTAGCAACCAAACACAGAGCAATTAAAGACAGCACAACAAACTTAACAAACTGTAATTACAAATTGGGACCTGGAAGGGCCAGACGTGAGGGTGATCGAGCGCACTGAATATTTCGCGGATTTGGGCAAGCCGTCGCTCGTACTCGCGAAGATCGATAGAGTCGCCCCTTTTAAAATATACCTTGACGAGAACAAGCCCTTCGTCGTGCTTGCACTGTATCGATTTCAAGAATCGTCCTCGACCTAGGACCTCTTTGAGTACCAAGTTGTACGATGAAGGTAGGTCATGGAGGTAGTACTCCGTCGCCGAGGCTTGTGTCGTTCTCGCAATCTTATTGCCCATAGATTTATACAAAAAAAAAA
>CAUOFW020006057.1:67027-115587 GCA_963454935.2 Ilex paraguariensis | reverse complement strand
GGGGGGGGGGGGGGAGGGGGGGCGAGAGAGAGAGATGGGGTTGCGTATGAAGTGAACTAGCGTAATAGAGTCCGCTTGCTACAGAATAGAGGTCGCTTTGATACCAACGGTTGGTTTGATTCACGCAGGTCGTTAATTTCCACTTAATATATGTTAAACAAGTTTAGAATGCGGAACTTATAACCCTAAATTAGCCACACAAAAAAAAATATTATTTTTGAAAAACGAAAAAAACTACTCAGTAATGTTTGAAAAAAACTGTTCACAATAAAATGTTTGGACAAAAGGAGGAGGTGAGTTTTCCTATGGGATGAGATGGATGTTTAAAAATAAATTAGTAATTTATAGTTAATTAATTTTATAATTAGGAATACTTAGGTATGTGTCATGTTAAATTATTGTGATGTATAACTTATGTTTATTTACGTATATATTAATTTTTTATTAAATATACCTATCGATCACACATTTACCGCCCCGAGTTATTAGGACTGCAATTTTGTCATTTAATTACTCAGATCCCTGATATTTGAAATAATACACACAGACCGCTTGAAATTTGTCCACACTTAAACATCTACCGTAAATATATTCACTAATAAATTATACTTAGACTCTTCTAAAGTTTGTGAGTATATTTTTTTTTTTTGCGAGGGGGAGGGGAGACGTGTGAGTATATAATATTTAAATCTTTTAAATTTAAAATATTATATTTAAATCAAAAATATTTCAATCAAATACAAAATATTAAATATTTTAAATTTTATAACCAAAATTCATGTTCTATTATATCATTTATTGAAATAAAATTAAAAATAAAAATTTAATTTTTTTCTTAAAATAATAATAATAGTATACAATTATTCTATCTATTGGAATAAAACTAAAAAATCAAACAATAGGTCTAAGTTATTCACAATAAATTTACATTCAAAATTCATATTCTATTATGTCATTTATTGAAATAAAATTAAAAATAAAAAATTATTTAAACAAAAAATATAGTTAGTATATATTTATACTGTCTATTAGAATAAAATTAAAAAATTAAATAAGGAATCAAACTGTAATTGACACAATATTTTTGACATTTAATTGGAGTAGCTTAGTATTTTAATTTGATCGTTTAAACGACTAAATTAAATTTTAATAAATAATATAATTGTATATTAATTACAATTTTAAAAAAATTAAATTTTTAATTTTATTTCAATAAATGATAATAAAACATAAATTTTAGTAATAAAATTTAAAATATTTTTTATTTTTTTTAATTAAAATATTTTTAATTTAAATATAATATTTTAAACTTAAAAAATCTAAATAATATATACTCACAAATTTTAGAGAATCTAAGTATAATTTGTTAACAATTACATTTACAGCAGAAAACTATGTTACATGCATACAAACCTTAGGAAATTTGTATATAATATTCTATGTTACATGCATACAAACCTTAGGAAATTTGTATATAATATTTTAAATGTCACGAAGTCTGAATGATTAAAAAACAATCGAGCTCCCTGTTGTAATGCTCCGTATTTTCAATAATAGCCAAATATCTAACCAAAGCAGAGAATTACTGTACATTACCGTACTAAAAATTGATTTATTTTAAATAATTACTAATTATTAATTAAAAAATCCAACTCTCACTCTTGGTATTTGGTATACCAGCAAAACAGAGATCATTACACCATAAACACAAATCAACATTCATGAAATTTATAGAAAACGTCATAATATCATTTATTAAAATGGCAATCCGTCGATCACCGAAATATTTACATCTGAGTCGAAACAGAGAACACTGTAAGATCATCAAGCGTTGTTGACAATATCTTCTGAGTCTTCGTAGTTGGGATCGTTTGAATCGACAGTTTCTTTGCCGAACCCGAGCTCAGCATGGGAGAAACCATCGCCGGACCAAGTGAACTTGCCGCCGTTACCTCCCTTCTTCGGCGATCCGTTCATTCCGGTCCCCGATTTCCTATCCTTTCGAGCATCGCCGGACTTCACGATGGGTTTGGGGCTTTTCCCTGCTTTCTTCATCCTCTCTCTCTCTCCCCAGTTTGTATGTGAGTGTCACTAGGGATGGGGTTCTGGTTTGGTGTTTATAGAAGATCAGAAGGTTTCGGAAGGATGGTTCTGTGGGCTGGTCACGTGACTGCACATGGACAATGAGAAATGGATAAGAACAAGAAGGGCGAGCTTTACAATAATTATCCTGTGGCGCATGTATACCGCAGAATTCTATCATTCTATGTTCATCAATCAATCGTATTCGCTGTGAGAGATTCAAGTCAAATTTTAACGAATTTGTGGTAAAAATTATTCTACTCACATTCGATATATTTATCAACTCAAATTTAGTGAATCGTGTCATTTTAAATTTATATCGTTTTATAAATTATGTATAATCTATATAATATAATTCAAGAATAAATTATAACAATAGTCTCCGATCTCTATCATTAGTTGTACTTTGGTTCTTAAAATTTTATTATCGTCAATTTGATCTTCAAAGTTTACACATTCGACCAATATGGTCCTTGACACTAAGATAGTGTTTGCTAACTAGTGGTTTTTATTTTATTTTTTTTGTTTTTTTTTTTCATTTTATGGTAAAAAATAAAAAATAAAAATATATTTTGCGAATGTTTTCGTTTTTTTTTAATTGCTCTATTTTGAAAACAATGCTAAAATATGAAAACATCCAAAATGATGTTTTTGAAAACATCAAAAAAAAAAAAACAAACGCGCGATTGATAAAGAGATTTAATGAGGTCTTGACTTTGATCCTCCTTAGCAACAAAATATGAAGTTTTTTGCTTTGAGTATAAAAACCAATATCTCTCTCTCTTTAACCCCTCTCAGTCGGCTCTCTCTCTCTCTCTCGATGCCAAAAGCTGAAGACGAAGAGAAGTCATCTCTGTCGACATCGCCCCTCTCAATTCTCTCTGTCTCACGCTGCCAAAGACGAAGCCATCGCCCTTTTAGTCGTCTCTCTCTCTCTCTGCAAAAGACAAAGACGACGCAAAAAAAGGGGGGAAACATGTCATCGCCTCTCTCAATCGTCTTCTCAAGCCCTAGATCTATGTATATTGTCTGTATATATAGATGAATGGTGGATTTTGGGAGATTGGGGTGGTGGATTTCAATTGTGGGGGTGGTGGCTTGGGGGTGGGTTTTTGGGCGCGGGTTTTTAGGGATGGGGTTGGGTGGTGGTCAGTGGGGTGGTTGTGGTTGTGGTTTTCAGTGGTGAGAATGGATTGTTGGTTTCGGCGGTGGGGTTAGGTGGTCAGTGGAATTGAATGGTGGTTTTAGGTGGTTAGTGGGGTTGAGTGATAGGGTTCGAGTGATGAATTTTTGGTATAATACAAAATAAATTTTTTATTTTTGTTTTCACAATTTTTTAAATATAAATGACTACTAAACATGTTTTAAATTTTTAATTTTTATCACAAAAAAAATTTTAATTCTATTTTTTTTATAAAAAAAAAAACATAAAAACGAAACGTTACCAAACGCACCCTAACTGCCGTCTAAAAAAGATACGAAAAATATCATGTGCCAAGCAAATGACAGTTTTGACGGGCATTTTTGTTATTTCATGTCAATACCTATTTCCAAACACCACTATCCCTTATTTGACTAACATTATACATGGTACCAATCACACATCTTCACCTTCCTCTCTTTTTTCTTCTTTTTTCACTCAGAGGCATCTCACTGCATCATTCTATGTCCCTATCAAACAGTATCCCTACAAAAAAAAAAAAAGCATACACCATCTCTCTCTCTCTCTCTTTTTAAGTTTTGAGCATTTGCACACACACACAACACACCCACAACAAAGCGCGCACACACATACACTTACCTGCAAATGCACAATGTTTCTCTCTCTTTCTCTCTCCTGTCTCACACCTAATCTTTCTCTCTATCTCTCTCAAACACAGAAATACACAAACAACAACGTAATCACACCAATACCTAATTTTCTACAGCTCCCATAGAAAAATGAAGCTTTACTTCATGGCACCTGGCCGAAATTGCTTGCTCAGATTCGATATTGCGATTCCAAATTTGAATTGATGAAGAATTAGTTTAGGATTTTGATTCCATAGTTGACAAAAATCTCTGTAGATCTCTGTTTGTCTCCTTCCTAATTCCCTGAAATTTTCTTGAGCACATGAGAATCGATGGTTTTGGGTTTCACGGATCGCGGTGGAGAAGGAGGGGGAGCTGGTGTGTTACGGGCAGTAGAGGGCTTGATGAAGTGGTGGCAATCGTACGGGGAGTTACAGGGGCAGTTGAGGTTAGGTTTTTGTGTGAGACATTGAGAGGGAAAGAGAGAGAGAGGACAGTGGGTGGTGGATATCAGTAGTGGCAGATGGGTAGAGACGGGGGGTGGTCGCAGATTGTTAGGGATAACCGCCACCATGCCTCCTCCACCTTCTAACAACAGGGTATTGCTTAGTTTAAAGAAGGAGAAGGAGAGCGAGAGACAAAGAGAGAGAGGAGTTTGGGTATATGTATTGTGAGAGAGAAAAACAGCAGCAAGAATTGACGAGGAATAAGAAGTGTGTTTGCGTACAATGTTTACTAAAATTGGAATAAATTTGTTTGTATATAGGGGTGTATTGAATAATGACATAATTACCCTTAATAGTAGTCATGTGCCTAACATGTGCTGGTTTTCGTCATTTTTTTGGACGGCAATTAAAGGTAAGGATCAAAGTAAGTCAATGTGTTAACATGAATGACGAAATTGACGAAATTATAACTTTAGGGACAAAAGTGCAAAAGGTGACAAACCTCAAGAACTAACAGTATAATTTATCTTATAATTTAAATTTCAAAAGATAAACAAAATAGTTTTTGCTAGTCGTAGTTGAGATTTCTTTTAATTTTACTTTAAAGTTAATCCGACGACTAATATTAACACTTTAAATTTAATAGGGAAAATAAGGTTTTAAAGGTGTGTTTGGAGTGACTTTTTAAAAATATTTTTATTACTTATAATTTCTCATAAATACTTTTTAAAAAAAAGTAGTGTTTGAAACCACCCCACTATCATTACCCCCATCGCCCCACCACCATCATCACCCCCACCACCATTACAATTACCACCACCACCAATGTCACCACCCCACCCACCACCATCACCACTACCACCACCACCACCCCCTTACCACCATTATCGCTGTCGTCACGATACCACCTCCTACCATCACCACCGTTGCCACCACCACCACCATCATTGTCACCCCACCACCACCACCACCCTTAACGCCCGACCACCACCATCCCCACTACCCCCACCTCCACCGTCACCACCACAACTGACACCTCCACCCCCCACCATCACCCTATCACCGCTACCACTGTCCAACCTTCACCCCTATCGCCTCACCACCACCCCTCACGACCATCACCACTACCACTACCACCAACATCGCCACCCCACCTCTACCACTACCACCCACCACCACTATCATCGCTCACTCTCTATATATTTGTGATTTAATTTTAGGTGTGAATACAAATATATTTATTGTTGATCATTTTTTTTATTACTCTATGCCTTCGTGCACAAGCAATAACTAGTTAATATATAAGAATAATGTTACATGAACTTAAAAATTAGACTTGATAATTGCAACCATGGAATAGGTAGTGGGTCTCAATAGATGTTGAGACTCACAATGAAATCAATAATTGTATCAAATCTAATTTTTTAGTCCATATAGCATTACTCATATATAAATGAGTCATATTGTGTATATCTTTTGATTCATTTTACTCATACTCAATTGAGTCAATTTGTTTATTTATCATGTCGTATTGAATCTATTTGTTTATTAATCGTGTCGTATTAATCTATTCGTTTTTTAAAAAGGTGATTTAATTAAAGAATATTCAAACTCTCTAATTTTCATATTATATTAATGAGATCGTATCATATTTTAACACCTCTAAATTTCTATACTCTTTCTTTAATATTTTCTCAACACATTTCTCGATAGTCTTTATTAATTGGCTTTTTTCTAAACTTAACATTCCGCAGTTTAACACCAACTAAGAATTTTTTTTCTACCTTCTAGTAGTCTCAAACTACTCACCTTCTCGTGCTCGTGCGATGTAAAAAAAAAAATTAATTTCTCTCCATCATCATCCCTTATCTACACTCCTAACTCATTACCAGCTCAACATTATTGAATTTTTTTTTTATTAATTTGTTAAATTAATTTCTTAAAAAATATGAACTAATTGCTAAAACTAAAAAAAAAAAAAAAAAAAAGGGAGGGGGGGAGAAGTTGTGGGGCAGTACATTTTTTTGAAAATATTCCTGGAAAAGTCCATTGCCCAAACTTTTAAGTTTGTAAGTATACTTTTTATAAAACATTTGGTTGACAAGTACATAATTTCAAATTTTCATATTTTTGTAGTACCTAAATGCCCTTTGCTTATTTTATACAATATCTAGTAGTTTCCTTTTTTTTTTTATTGTATTTTTATTGAATGAGTGGTTTCCTATTTTAATGGGCAATTAAACATTTGAATTTTAAAAAGATTACAAAATTTTTGGCAATAAATATTTTTGCTTTTTCATAGTTTCATTTTTCAAATTTATGTTTTTCATACAACAACCGATAAGCATCATCAGTCTTCTACAAGAGGTTCATCAATTTTCTGGTATGTCCTCAAGTCAAGTTCTTTTCTTTTCTTTTTTCGTGTTTTCTAATTTCACAATAAGTTGGTGTCATTCATGTTCATATAATTATTTCAAATACCATTTGTTAAACTTCTTTGATTTGAAGACTAAACTTTACCTAGCAAACATAGTTTGACGTTTTTTTTCATTCAAAGGGATTATGTATTCCAATATGTGAATTTTGTTGTGAATTTTTTCACTTAATAATTTATTGTTATAGGAATTGCATATGGTGTTTATCTGTTATATTCATGTCACGGGGTTCTTGTACTATGTTGACTGAATTTTTATTCTTTCTTGTTAAAATTATTAACATGAAGAATAATGTAGGATACCATAATGACGGTATGCAGATTCGGTAATGATGCATCAGTCCTCAGATTTTGTGTGGGTTCAACGTTAGATGACANTAATGGAGGATACCATAATGACGGTATGCAGATTCGGTAATGATGCATCAGTCCTCAGATTTTGTGTGGGTTCAAAGTTAGATGACGTTGTGCGTGGGATCCGTGACATATGGGATTGTTTGACAAATGTTGTTACTAGGTTGTCATACTCTATCCCTGGGCATCCAAATTGCATTTTGTGCAATGATATAGATATGAAAAACATGTTTGATTTGGTGAGATGTATATAGCAGTTAAGTATGTTGATATGAATGTCGTTGTGCGAGATGACGAGTCATGTGTTATTGATGATACTGATTTTATTGAAGATGTCGAATTACATGATGTTGGATTTGATTCAAAGGAAGATTTGCTTCCTCGGTTTTTTTTGCATACTGAGAAAGTTTTACTCTCATCTGGTTGGGTAAATGAAATTCGACATGAGGGACAAAAGTTTGAAGGTGATGTGTCACTGTTTCGTAATGCTCTTTGCAAATAGTCAATCAAAGTTGGATTTGAATTTAATTATGTTAAGAATTGTAAAGAGCGGGTTATCGCCGAATGTGCTTCAAAGTATTCCGCTGGATGTGGGTGGCGTATTAATGCAACTCTTCAGAAGGTAAACGGTTTTTTCTACATAAGAAAATTACATAATGAACACACATGTGGAGCTGCTCTACGTACAATCCAAAATAAGCGGCTCAGTTCTAATTTGATTGTGGAATTGATTGTTGATCACGTTTCATGAAAATATCTCTACTTGACCCGTTGAAGTTGTTAATGATTTTAATTCGGACTATGGTCTAACAATATCATATGATCGAACATCGATAAGTGTTGAAAAGGCAAGAGGAATGCTTTTTGGTGATCATAATTTATCGCAACAATTACGTTGGTTTGTTGATGTTGCGAATAGTACTAACCCTGACAGTCATTTAGTTTTAGATTGTGATCAGGAGCCTAATCGTTTTTAGAGGTTATTCGTATCATTTAAGGCATGTATTGATGGTTTTAATTATTGTCGTCCATTATTATTTGTTGATGGAACTTTTTTGAAAGGTAGATACAAAGAAAATATTCTTTCAGCAACTGGCAAAGATGGAAACCAAGGTACAATTATTTTTTTGGAAAAATAACAATTCAACTCAAATTTAGTGTTACTGTTTTTTGTTTCTTGTTACTCTTTGTTGTCACTGTTTTGTTTACTTTTACGGTTTAAGCAGAATTATAAATTATTATATTATATGTTCAGGTTTATTTCTATTAGCTTTTGCAGTGGTTGATTATGAAAATGAGTAAAATTGGGCATGGTTTCTACAACAACTTAACGAGATTATGGATCATACACAGGAGATTACGTTCGTTTCTAATCGTAACATTGGCTTATTGGAGGCTATGCCAAAAGTTTTTCCTAATGCGTATAATGTTTTTGTTTGCAACATTTGAAGGCAAATTTGAGGGACAAATTTAGTGGTTGACGTTTTTCTAACATATTCAGGAAGCGTATTGTATATTTGCTATGTGAATGTGCTTATGCACCGACAATACTTTTATTCAATGACAAGATTAGTTCTTTAAGGCGTGAAGGTGGCCCTGTAACGCCCCAAAAACCACCCTGAACAGCATTACCATTTAAAACCATTCATATAATGAGAGCAACTAAATAAATCCATGATTTACAAACATTCTTAATTTAACAAAATTCGGGCAGAGTCTCCTTTGTAAGGGGAGCTTTACCTAAAAACTCAACCTGTGCATTTATACTACATTGACCACACCGGATCCATTTAATCATCAAATAAAAATATTTCATTCATCATGTGTACTATCCACAATGTCATCCCAAAAAGAATAAGTCAAGTTATGACAATTACATCCCAAAAGAATTACACTCAATTTTAGCAGCGGAATAAACAAAATACTAGACTATTTAGGATCGTAAATAAGATTTCTTAGTCTAGTACAAAAATAACTATAACCCTAGATGTCCACCTCGGGATCTAGAATCCCCTCGGGTGGGGCCTCCCCATGCCCCGGCTCGTCAGCTCCGAGGTCCTCCTCTAGCACCAAATCTGAAAAATGTTTAACGGTAGGGGATGAGCACGAAGCTCTGTAACAAAATCCTCCCAACTCAAACAAGGTTTAAAAAAAATATATAAAACAGGTCGGTCTCATTTCACAAATAACATATATAACTTTGAAAATAAAAATCAGGACATTTAAACAGATCTCAAGTTTAAGCACCACAATAATTTAAGACATAAATGAATCCAATATCCAACAACTAGTCCATTCCACCATAAATCGTTTCTCCCAAGTTCCTGCGGAATCCCATACTTCCCAAGATTCTTGTAGAAACCATTTATGGTACAATAAACAATAACCCTTTTTCTGTATTCGTATCTCAGGTATGAAGTAAGATTTCACATGGTCACCATCGAAAATATCATGACCCACGTACAAACCACACAATTCCCTTTTTCCACGATACCCCGTGAGTGATAATGGTTTAGCCTTCGCAAGGCACTAACCCCATTACGAGTGGTAGGAATAGTTCAACCCACACGGAGTAAGAAGTCGTCTACCCACTCCATGATACCCGGTCAATAGTAACCCATGTTTATCCCCACAACCACACAAGAGATACAATACCAACTATTTTCTCAAATACAAATAATTCCATAAACCCCCAATCACATGGGTATTTCTCAAATCACAAGAGAATCAAATAATCCCAATAGAACATTATAAAAGAAAAGCATGAGATCATCATAAATATTATTTCATTACTCAACACAAAGCACTAGAGTTTTCGGAATCAACAATAATGGAGAAATTAAGGGAAAACCCCCTTTTTCTTGAAAACTAGGTTTTGAAGCAAGTAAATGAGTTTTAATGGTTACCCAACCACCAAAATGTTTAAAACATGACAATAAATGCAAGAATACCAAGAGTCAAGTATATAATAACAAGTAATTAAGATTTTTAAGCCAAAAGAATACATATAAACTAACCCTAACCTCAATGTAAGAGAATAGGAAGAATTCCCCTACCTTGAATCAAAGTTCCAAACCAAAACCCAAGCTCAAGAGACCTCCTTTCTCCCTTTCCTCCTTTCCTCTATCTTCTCCTAGGGTGCTAAGAGGTTTGGGGTGAGAGTGGAGTGAAAGAAATAGAGGCAAATGGGCTGAAATCTGTGTTTTAAACACAGCAGTCCCGACGGGTTACTGTTCACAGGCTGCAATTTGGGTTTTCTCCAAAATTATGATTTTGCCACTAAAAATCTCCAATTTGATCCATATGACTACCCTAAGGTTTTTCGACGTTCCGAATTCATTTTTAATGTTATTTTAACCTAAAAATATTTATTTTTATGATTTATTTCAAAATTAAAATAAATTTACACTCGAAATATTAAAATTACTATTTTATTCCTCCGAACCGCCATATGTGCTAACGGCTATCCCAAATTCTTATGGTTTCAATATATATGGTTTATTCTTACGTCATTAAATATATACAAATCACTAAACAAGTAAATTACTATATTAATATAAACATGTGGGGGTTTACACCTTCAAAGTCTAAGAAGAAAGCACTACACTTTACTATCCAAGGAACACCATAGTGCAGATTTTTGGTCAACTTCAGAGAATAAACTGATTTGACTCAGGTATTTCTAGTATGTGTGACCTATATGGTTGGAAAGATATACGAGTTAGGGTTCTAACAAAAATAACGGTGCGCAATTTGGACTTTCCAACAAAGAGTTATGATCAAATTAGTGAAAGGTAGTCTGCCAGACTGCTTGGTTCTTCTATACTTGTCTAACTCGAGTTTGGGTGTCTTTTGTCACAAATCCTATCTCGTACCCATCTCCAATATAGGTAGGATGACTTTCATAAAGATCCATGTCTAGCATCATTCATTAACCAAAACCAAATTACCCTCCGTCTCCTAGAATCATCCATGACAACATAATGTAGAACTAGTATATTTAGAAAAAAAATCTTTCTTCAATTCCTCTAAGCTAGCTCGTTGATGAGAATGCAAATGTCATATTTTTTTTCTCTTTCATTATTTAGCCCTTTATACTTATTATTCTTATAGTTTGATTTAGGATGTAAATAAAGACGTTAAAAGTAGAACGAAGCTAATAGAATGATTGTTGATAGTATAGACATGTGGGGATTTACAGGCCCTAATGTTGACAAGTTTATGGCAAATCTCCCATATGAACATTGGGTCAATGCCCATTTCAGAGGTAATTGTTATTGTGTAATGTCGTCTAATGCAGCCGAGTCTTTTAATGCTTGGATTACAAAAGCACGATATCTACCGATAACTAGCATGATTGACACTATAAGGAGGCAGTTTATGAATCTGATGGGTGGTAGGGTGAAGACACCATCAAATTGGAATGGTAATTTATGTCCAAATATGGATACAAAATTGCATNTAGGGTGAAGACACCATCAAATTGGAATGGTAATTTATGTCTAAATATGGATACAAAATTGCAGATTGCATTTGATGAAGGAAGGTCTTGGTCTGTACGTATTTCAAATAATGATGTGTACGAAGTGAATTCATACCCTTCGGTATTTGTTGACATTCTAAATGGCACGTGCACATGTCATCAGTGGTAGATTAATGGGTTCCCTTGTTCACATGTGGTATCTGTCGTACAAAAGAGCAGTTGGATATAAATGAATTTGTTGATTATTACTATCACGTGAGCACTTACAGGAAGTTGTATGCTGAACTGATCTTCCCAATCCCTACACTTGGTCATCCATATTTTTTCGTTGAAGATGTTGATATATTGTCGCCATCGACCAAAAAACAGTCTGGGCGAGCAAGTAGGTGAAGAATAAGATCGAGGGGTGTACTTATTAGGTGTATTCGTTGTGGTCATTGTAGTCGTTTTGGTAGTCACAACAAGAAAACATGTAATGAACCATTATAATTGGTCAACCGTTAAAACTTGACATTGGTCATTCATTTATTTTAATTTGAATTATTGTCTGTTATTGTTATTCATATTTTATGGTACAATAATTATCAATTTGATATGTAGTTTGTAATGTTAATTACTGGGCATTAAAATTTATTACCTTAACTTGCAACTATATTTGCACATATTGTAATCCAATTGTGTTGTACATGTAAGAAGTTNCGTTAAAACTTGACATTGGTCATTCATTTATTTTAATTTGAATTATTGTCTGTTATTGTTATTCATATTTTATGGTACAATAATTATCAATTTGATATGTAGTTTGTAATGTTAATTACTGGGCATTAAAATTTATTACCTTAACTTGTAACTATATTTGCACATATTGTAATCCAATTGTGTTGTACATGTAAGAAGTCCTGCATGCTAGAAATGTGGTATCATAGTATGATTATATTTTTTGGGTTTTTTTTTTAAAAAAAAAATTGTATGCTTAAAAAACGGGCATTCCATTCATTTTATAAATATTAACACAATATTATGTCACTCTATTATAACAAGTCTCACAAATATGATATCACACTATAGTAAAACTACACAACTGTGTGTCAATGAAACAACAGGTGCCAAACACAACAAAACATAAAAATGTCACTTTAACATGTCACTAATCACACATTAGGAATACCGACATTCTTCATTTTTTAAAACNATTATGTCACTCTATTATAACAAGTCTCACAAATATGATATCACACTATAGTAAAACTACACAACTGTGTGTCAATGAAACAACAGGTGCCAAACACAACAAAACATAAAAATGTCACTTTAACATGTCACTAATCACACATTAGGAATACTGACATTCTTCGTTTTTTAAAATATTGTATAGTTACCCAAACTGTGTCTTATTCATTATGTTTTAATATGTTTTAATAATATTAAAAAGTCACATTAATATATCTCTCTGTTCATCTGGTAAAAAATTTAGGAAAATTGATATTTGAATGTCACTGTAAAGTCATATGATTTCTGTAACAAATCATATGTTATTGCATAACATATAAAACACTATATGCTACAAGAGAAATGTCCTCATACTAAACTAATTCACTCCTAACACGTTTGCAGTACAACTACCACCCACAAATCTAAGACAAAAAATTGATAATTATTAGCCAAACGTTTAATGATGTCACTCTTTTACAAAATTAAACCCATGTATGTCACAATAATATTTTTTGGGCTAAAATAAAATGTCACATTACTATGTCACTCTATCACAAACTAGTAATATAGTCATTCTTTGTATTTTTGTAACATTGTCTAGTTATTCAAACTGTGACTTCATTATGATGTCAGCTGTTTTGAGAAATTAACATGTCACTGAATTATAAAATATATAGTGACATTAGTATATCACATTACAATGTCACTCTATCTCGTGTGTTCAATGTACCTAATCATATGCTGTAGCCAATCAGATATAACATTAGATGTCCGAAAAATAATTGTCCTTCTGTTAAGGTAACTCACTCATAAAATAACTACAAGACTTCAACCACCCACAAAATTAACACCAAAAAAATAATAGTTATGAGCCAAACGTCCCATATCATGAACATAATTAAAAAGTTGCTCAATTACAAAAGACACGCCCATTCATTTGTCAGCAAATCTATTATCAATGTTGTTGTACCCTTCTTTAGTCCAAGAACTTTTATGGTTCAAGAACATTGTCACTATTTCTGCCCGGAACTCTCTCAACTGTGCATAACTCTATTTTTCTTCTACTGTTTCTCCTATTGCAAGCTTCTTCATTATGTGGCAAACATACACACCACAGTCGACACTGCGTTGTATGTGCAGGTAACATTATATGCAGTGATTTCCAAAAAGAAAATTTGGGAATTACATACATGTTAGATTTTTGTTGTGGACAATTGTCACGAGATACGATGGGTAACACTATGTCTTGTGTGTCCAACAGGATGCCCATTGCTGTCTGAATCTTTGAAACTTTTTCTCGACATAATTTTTTTGCCCCAACCAATAGATGGTCATCTATTTCCAATTTACGTGCAGGTGCTAGATTACCTTTAGTTACCAGAGACTATAAAATGAAATAAAAGAAAATTAATACATTTTTCTACACACACAAAAATTACAATACTTATTCATATTTAATTATCAATAAAATTACCCAATAAAGACTGTTGAAGAAAAAGCACTATCGCTTAAATATGGACGTTTCTTTGTTTTCATCCATTTCCTGCAATATATCAGCCCAAGAATTTATAACCTAATACAAGATATGGTTTTTCTGTAAATACTAACCGAATAACCTCAAATGATAATCATATCAAAGTTGCATCACTCATTTTAAATAAAATATTTGGCCAGTGTAATCAAACATTCAATACAACAGAAAACATACCGTGTTGTATAATGAACAACCACCCATCAACTTAATTGCATTTTTAACATCTACATAACTTTCAATACATATTCCATGTTATATTATAGTCCTACAAATTGATAACCACAAGAAAACACATTAACAAAAAATATTGAAAATAATGACTGTCTAAGATTAGTCATATCACACGTTTTATTCTAATATGAAACATGTATTACATTCATATACCACAATAAGATATTTTTGATAACATAGTGTTACACTATTTTCATATATATATATATGGATTCGCTTCAATTTGTTGTATTTTTAGGGAGCCAATGCTTTGCACGCTTTCCACCACCTATTAATTTCTCTCTTGTTAGGTTCTTTCAGTGTAGTGGTCTCCACATTTGAGTCATCAATGTTAATAATTCCACATTCAATTTGGTTTCTTACTTCATCGATCCCTTTACTTTTCCCCAATTCATGTGATGTGATATCTTGTTTCTTTCCTCTTTTTTTCCCACTATATTCATAATCTGCATCGTTGTTCCTCTTCCTCTCTTTCAATTTGATCTTTCTAACCATGGAAGATTGCCCTGCTTTTGATGTTGTGTTTTGGTTCTTTTTCTTCAACACTTTCTGGTGTTATGCCATGAATTTGAACTGAATTTGACAGATTATGGAACCGTTGAGTAATGGCACGCACAAACAGCTCGCTAATCTGGTCGATTAGTTCTCCATTCTTTACTTCAAGTTGTGTCATTTCAGCCTTTACATCTTCATTTTCTTTCTTCAAAGATTTCACAAGATTCTCTAACTCAGAAATGTATGTATCTTTTTCAATCAATTATATCACGAACTCGGTGACATGTTTTTCCATGACAACAACATTTGAATGTTCATCCACTCGCTTCNTATCTTTTTCAATCAATTATATCACGAACTCGGTGACATGTTTTTCCATGACAACAACATTTGAATGTTCATCCACTTGCTTTTTATTTTTTCATTCCTTTCCATGCTTCTGATCACCTTTTTCAACTCTTCATTTTCTGTTGTTAGCACTCCAATGCTTTGTTTGTTAATTGAATTTTCCTGTATTTCTACCTGTACACAAGTCAAATCTTTTTCACCACATGGTTCTGCCTTTTCAAACTTTTTTCCACCATCTCTTTGTGTGTACTCAAAACTCACAACATCGAGCAATGTTTCAAAGTTCTCTATTTGATTCTCATTATCTCCAATTATATCCATAATATCGTTAGCAATATCAAACAAGGCTTCATCATCACTATAATGCAATCTGTCATCAACTATTTGTTCTGCATCTTGTTTTTTACCCACTGGCCTTCCTCATTGGTTTTATGTGCCAAATTGTTTTGAATAAATTCCGTTCTTCCTTGATTTTTTTCAATCTTTTTTTCAAAACCTGTACATGTAAATGAAAGTCACAAATTAATAGAATAACATTATAATAGTTTCATGATATGTTGTCATTATGAATAAAAAGAACAAGTTATAACAGTGTCACAAACACACTTTGACAATTTAAGCATATTCAACTCAAAATAATTAACTATACTCATTACAAAATAGACATGCTAAATTTTTTGCAGCTTCCCTTGTTTGATTGCCCTTTGTAGAGTCGGTAATTTCTATTTTAGGAATCTTGGAAATGCATTTGGTTTTTCAGGACTTATCAGTGTTGTGTGCTTGCAAAGCCAGAACTTCAAAAAAGGGAAAAAAAATGGTCAATACATAATTTTACATGTTTCCATACGTAAGCTAACTAACGAGTTTTGTACAATCAACTTACAGGTATAAGATAGACACATCTAGTAACTGTTAATAGAGAGCTCCTTTTTTTTCTCAATGATGACATAAATGCACCATGTATGGCCTCTGACCAGTCAAAATTCTTCATCTCATCCAAATACTCCACATATAGGACATAACCCCATCCAAGCATGTGCCTCATGTTTGTGAAGAACAAAGTTACCAGAAGGTATAGACATAATAGTCTTGTTACGTCATCGTAGTCTTCCTGTGTGTTCTCATCTACTGCTTGTTTCAGCCTATTTTTATCAATGGTACAAACAACCTATCATCATTTTTGAACCTCCGCTGAACAAATGTCGTCGACTCCTTTCTATGATTTGCTGCATTTATTGTCTCGCTGCCATCATCAATTCCAAATATTAGAGTGACATCAATTTTCCTCAAATTGATATTCTCTCCACAAATGTTGAATTGTGATATTTCGGGGTCGAAACACAAAATTATAGGCAGTATGTTGTTGTCACTTTTCTTGCACCATGACTTCACAAAATTGTTCTCTATGATACTTTCAAATATCAACCAAAAAGGAGGTTTTTGCAACGACATTTTATGTTATTCCTGCAACACAATTTCATGTATTGCCCTTATGACTGCAAGCATGTTTGATCTGTATTGCGGGTCTAGTGACATTTCCGTCACACTTGTTTCAACATCTTTTATTGCTTCCTTACCAGTTCTACCAGATGTTGTCCCCACCACATTTCTTGCCAATATTTCCTTTCATTTCCCTAGGGTTTTTTTCGCTGTTGTAGATCATATTTTTGTCATGTCATGTGTTCACAAAAAAATTAGACATTTAAGAATAAATTTGAATATTATTGTATCTTGTCACTGTATGTTATATCTGTATGTTTTTTTGATTAGAGGTTTGTATACTTGGACATTTAACATAAACTCAAAATGGAATTGTTGTAGCTTATTATTTGAATTGCAATCATGTATACTGCAACATTGTTGTGCTCTTATTTATGAAATTTTCAACAAAAATAATGTTTATCCAAGCAACAGAGTTAGAACTTAAAGAGATTTAAAAGAGTGACATTAATAACAGTGACATTATAATTTAAACAGTGACATTATTTTAGGTTCTAAAAGAGTTACAACAAAGTGTTACATGAAATTGCAACACTATTACATTTCTACTGTATGTTGTCAATGTGTATAAAGTTTTCTACGCATTATTAATTGAATATAAAGGTCATAATATAATGTATCAATACTACTACATAATGTGTTACTAGGTTGTCACCATCATAACTACTTGGCTACATTTGAAGCTCACAGTAAAAAATTTAATATATGTTGTATCACTATGAATTATCAACAGTATGTTATCAGTATATAGTGTAGTTGTATGAATAATCTTCAATACCATAGTGTTACATCATTCTAAATAACTTAAAGAGTTCTAAAAGAGTGACATAATAACTTAAACAATGACATTATTTTAGGTTCTAAAAGAGTAACAACAAAGTGTTACATGAAATTGTAGCATTATAACGTTTCCACTATATGTTGTCAATGTGAATAAAGCTTTCTACGCATTATTAATTGAATATAAAGGTCATTATATAATGTATCAGTATTGTTCTATAGTGTGTTATTAGGATGTCACCATCATACCTACTTAGCCATATTATCAACAATGGGTTATCAGTATATAGTATAGCTGTATGGATAATCTTCAATACCATACAGTTACATCATTCTAAAATAACAAATAATACAAATTGTTATCCATATTCAAAGATGTAATACAATAACTATGTTTCCTAGTTGAAAAAAAAAAAGCATAATTTAACAAAATAGGACATCTAATTATATGATTTGGTTTTCTCAAAACCTAGCAATTACACAATAAAACATTGCACAAAAATTTCTAATGAATTTTACGTATTATATATCATTTAATACACTATCTAAAATATGATGGATCTTATTTAAAAAATCCACACTTTCTGTTTAAATTCACTCAGGTAGCTCCAAATTCTCTTTGTTCGAGTCTACCTCAGGCAGCTCCAAAGCCTCCAGCTACTTCAATTGTGTCTCAAAAAGTTTGACTCTCTCTCTCTCTCTTTGAGCTCTAGTGACACACCCCTGACCCAGATCCACATCAAGGCAATCGAACTCAGTTGGACATGAACAATCGAATGTAAGTCTATGATCTCTCTCTCCATCCCAGATAGATGGATTTTAATTTGCCCCAAGTCTGGCCCTAGATCAATCTCTCAAATCGATCTCTCTCTTAGCCACTCGAAGTCTTGAACTCAGCAAGGCAATCGAACTCAACTGGACATGAACAATTGAATGTGAGCCTTCTCTTCTCTCTCTCTCCATTCCAGATCGATGGATTTTAATTTGCCCCAATTTTAGCCCTAATCTCAATGAATGATTTCAAATTGCCTACCATTTTAGCCCTAGATCTCTCTCTCTCTCTGCTTGCAACTCACAGAATCTCGATTATTAAGATTTTTTTTTGAATTTTCTTCTCTATTTCTCTATCTACCTTTCTCTCTTTAAAACCACCAGCCACGACCCAAACACACTCACGCTTATCACTCAAGCCCGCAGCACCATCTGTTTACTTTGTTGTTAATTTATTGGATTTTGAGGATTTTGGAATTAGGTTAATTTGATGAAATCTTATTGAAATTGATTGATATTAGGTTAATGTCTAGCGACATCCTTGCTTCTTCGTTTTCTTTGTTAATTTATTGGAATGAATCAATTTTAGTAATTGTATGCATTATACTATTTGGTGATTGTATTGGATTTTCTCTGGTGGTATTAAATCGTTTAATTGGTTGATGGTTGTGTTGGTTCAACACTTGGATGCTATTACTTAATTAAAGCAGTTTCATGGTTGAGGTTTGATTATTTGCAACAAAAATGATTAATTATGTCTAATGAGTCTAATCTAATTGGCCTATCTTAGTTTTTTTCAAGACTATGTCCTCTTGCAGGCTTATTGCCAAACATAATTATAGAAATAAAACCACATTAATACCATTTGCACGAGTTGCCCACATTAATGGACGTAGAAATTAAAAAAAAAATGCTTCTACGCATGAGAACCAAAAAGTAGAATGTTAACGGCGATTGAGAAAGTTGCGTTTTATTCGTTAGCTGTTGCCTTGCGACCATGTTTTGCGAATGGTAAGTTTACTAGCTATGTTCCATTATGTATCATTTAACTGTATTTGCCAATGAATTTTTTTAGTTGAACTTTTTAAGACTAAATTATAGTCGACATGGTAGCTTTTCTATGTCTATTGCCCATTATGGTGGTAATATCATTGATAGTTATACGACCAAATCAAACCACATCCACCACTTTATGTTTGTGAATTGTTGCGACTTGAGTTCATTACATAATTTGTTTTTATGTATTCCTTGCAGATTGGTTTTGGATTAAACTGTCACAAAAGTTTACTATTGTTTTTTCTTCATTGCCATTTTGCCTATTCATTTTCTTAACAAAGATGACCTTAGTTGTGTGGTTTGTACTTTATATTTAATTACTATTCCTAGCTTTTGTATGTAATTTTGGGGAATGAATTCCTTGACCTTAGTTTTGTTTGCAAATTGTAATGACCTAATGCGAATTTTGAGAAGGTTTTGTTATTTTGTTGGGAATTTGATGGAATGCAATATTGAGGGGAATTGAATGTGACTTGATGCCAATTGTTTGGTTTTATTTGATTTGATGCAAATTGTTGTGATGTAATATTAAGGGGCTTCCTTCACATGAGGACTTTTATTTCATTGCTAGGTCCTCTAAAGATTTTGAAGATTGAATAGGACTATGATTTGAATAATTTTAGTTATTTTAATGGCCACTAATGTAATGTTTTTCAACTTTTTAGAAGTGGGTTTGAACTATTTTCATGTGTAATTGAAGGATTGAGGCGAGTGAAAGCCTATTTGGTACATTTGTTTGCTAGCTGGTTATGTAAGGGGTGGTGCAGAGGGTTTATAGCCTTGATTGTTATATTTGTCTAATATTTTATGAAATTGTGTTTATAACCTTGGCTTTTAGTTTGCTCTTTCTCTTTTTTGGCTTTAAATTAGAAGATAACCTTTTAGTGCATTACAAACTTCAGTCTTTTGGGCTTCAAGTTATATTTGAGTTTAAATGAATGCTTCAGATCACAAAAAATTAGTATACATGCCTATTTTTTACTTTTTCTCTTGCTAATGCTCATCTTTTTAAGTTGATTTTTTTTCGTTGTACAGTGCCTTCAGGCACGGGCAATAACTAGTATTATTATATAAATTAAGTTTTATGCAAGGCTTTTACAGGTATTTTTTTTCCCTTTCTTTAATTTAAAGAATTTTGAATTATTTAAATCCCAGTTATTGTCTGTGCCTGAAAGCACAAAGTAACAAAAAAGAAATTGTAAATCATAACTATATTTGTATTCACATCAAAAATTAAATCATAAACATGGAGAAGAAAAAAAGAATTTAGTTATGGTGGAGGTAGGTGGAGGTAGGTGGTGGTAGGAGACAATAATAGTTATGGTGGACAACGACGTTTGTGGTGGCGGTGACAACAGTAATACTGGTGGTGAGTTTTAGGTGACGATGGTGGTAGTGATAACCATGAGTGACGGTGGTAGTGGAGATGGTAAAGTATTTTGTATAAAAATTATTTTTTTTAACTTTTATTTACTTACTTATTTAGGTGGTAAAACTAATTTTGATTTATTTGGAAGTGACTAAAATAAGTTATTCCAAATACTATTTTTTTTTTATAAGTGCTAAAAACACTTTTGAAAAGTCATCTCAAATAAATCCTTAGAGGGTCTATTTTCTCTGTTAAATTTGGGGAGTAGCTGTACGATTAATTTTAAAATAAAATTTAAAATGCTCTAAATCACGTAAAATAAAAATTATTTTTTATGTTGTACTATATGATATAGATAAGTCCGAAATTTTATCCAATCGCATTCTACAAACTATCCTAAAGAATTAATTATAAACTCACTAATAACTGACCACTACTTAAAAAATATTCTTATATTCTCATTCCCCCAATTACTAAAAAAATGTAGTGAATAAGGGATCTTGAAAAAGAGGGAAAGAATTATAAATCACGTGCCTTACACAGGTGGGACGCGGGTTCGAATTCTTGGAGGGTTTTTGGGGCAAGTTAAAAAAAATTAATTTATTTTTTACTGATTTGCCCTTTGATGGCGCACTAAAAGAGTAAAAATTCTCTCGCCGTGAAGGGACCCATATTTGATGTGGCATTATGTCATTGGAGTAGCCATATAGCAATAAGCAAAGTGACGCAANTAAAAAAAAATTAATTTATGTTTTACTGATTTGCCCTTTGATGGCGCACTAAAAGAGTAAAAATTCTCTCGCCGTGAAGGGACCCATATATTGATGTGGCATTATGTCATTGGAGTAGCCATATAGCAATAAGCAAAGTGACGCAAGCTATCAAATCCCTCCAAAACCCTAATACCTGTGGCAGTGCCACCATAGCGTCGAAAATGCGAGGAGCATCTTGCGCGCGAGCCACATAACGCTACGCCTAAACTTTAAAAAAGACGAGAGAATAAATACCTCAAAACCCAAACTGATGAGCAGCGCATTGGCCCTTTTGCTTCCGCCGGTAGTCTCTCCTCCTCCCAAATTTCTCTCTCTCCGACTCAATCGCCTCTCTCTCTTTCACTCCTCCCCTTCTCTCTCTCCAACCTGTAAGCTCCTCTCTCTCTGTCTCTCTCTCTCTCCATGTTTGTGTGTTGTGTTATTGTTGTTTCGTTGTGTTTGTGTAAATGCATCAGAATCTCATATTCTATGGATGTGTGAATGATTAGATATACACAGTGTTCGGTGATAAAATGTTTTATTTGTACATTTATGTTTCATTTGAGATTGATTATTTTCGGTGGAGATTAAACTTTTTTTGCTGCCTTGTTTGAGCTTAAGAATCTTGATTTTTTGTTCTGATACCGTGCAAAATTAGGAAGACATATGTTTGTCTGTGTTCTATGAGGCTCTATTTGGATAGACAAAATTCTTTTGTTTTGATACTGTGCAAATTTACGAAGACATGTGTTCTATGAGGCTCTATTTGGATAGATAGACATATGAGAGTATCATCTAATTCCGAAAGCAACAATTGCATTGTAATTGGGAGGATGGAATATGGCCTTACAATGGGAATTGGAACAGAAATTGGTTGAAACTAGAACTAAGGATGGCTGTATATCCCGTTCCAACTTCCAAGTTGTAGATTTTGTTTTGCACAAACACAGTCATACACTTTTAGGTTTTTTTAAAAGAATTCAATAGCTGTGGTTCTGGATCGGCCTGCAAACAGTTGATAGCAGAGTCTGAATGGTTATTTCTCTGTTCATTAGAGTTGCATGGTTTAAATTGAGTCTACTTGTTTGAATTATGTCTTTTAGAAGTAATTTTTTTTACTTAATCTCTTAATACATCTGGTTCTGGTCTTTCTTTATTTAGTTTTGTGATATGAAATTTGGTGGCACTTCTTTTAGTTTGGTGTGTTAATTGTGAAACTAGACAGATATTTGGAGAGCAACATCTAGAAGATTTTTCCCAGCAGCTAAGGCACAGTCGATATCGATTATGGCTTCTGTAAGTTCGTCAACTCCTTGTACACATTAAGATGCATGAACATTGAATACACTTATGCATATATGTGTTTCAGTGTGTATGAATGCATGTGCGTGTGTGCCTTATTATATGTATATGTACATAGAGGTACTGTGAGCATGCACTTGTGTTTTGAGATATGTCCAATATTGGATGATTTAAGACTATTTGTGGATTATTTATAACCAAACTTATAATTCCATTGAAATTATGGATGTTATGAAGTACTCTCGTGTTGGTAGGCTGCCAATGCTGTGGCCAATGTAGGTCATAAAGTGCAAGACTCTACAGTATGGTTTTGTTGATATTTTCACTGCTTTTGAATTTTTTATTTTTGAATTTTGAATTTTTAATTTTTTTTCTTACCAAAGAAAGATATTTTGAAAGAATTGAAAGAAAGCAGTATATATTTGTCCAGATTTTTTGTTTTATTTCTTTAAAACAATTGAGTTGACTTCACATATGATGTTTTCTGGGACAGGAAAATGTTGGTACTCTAAAGCAACAATTAGCTAAACTATTTGATGAATCGCTCAGAGCAACCATCCCTGAGGAGTTGGATGTAGAGCCTTTGATTGCTGCTTGCAATCCTAAATTTGGTGATTACCAATGGTATGGCTTTGTTTTGCATATTTTTTTCATGAAGATTTCCTTTGTGTTCTATAGTACAAGCTGGTCTTTGGAAATATGTATGTGAACCGAAGCCTTGGGTTTGTTGTGCATTATGTGTCTCAACCTTTTTAGCACGGCAGGATTTGTGTGCCTTGTATTTTTCTTTCTGGATGCTAATATAAAAATCTCTTTTTTTTGCGAAGCAACAATGCCATGAGCTTATGGACAAAAGTTAAAGGCAAAGGTTCCGAGTTCAAGGGTCCCCAAGCTATTGGCCAGGTATTGCCTTTGATGGTTGTATAACCTTTATATTGTATTTCTTGTTGCTAAGAACTTAATCGTGGATCTTATGATTTGTGAATGAGGCTGTGTATTAATACCATTTTATACTTTTGGATTTCTTTGCATTCATAGGCCCTCTCAAAAAATCTTCCTGCATCAGAAATGATAGAATCATGCGGTATAGCTGGACCTGGCTTTGTGAATGTTGTATTGTCGAGGCAATGGATAGCAGAGGTGTTTGCAATTTGCAACTTTTATTTATAGTTAAGAGTGTTTTCTTGTCTCATTTAACTTGATATTTTTTTACCACGATGTTATTGTTCCTGCTGCAGAGCATCCAAAAGATGTTGATAGATGGTATCGGAACATGGGCGCCAAAGCTTCTGGTTAAGAGGGCAGTGATTGACTTTTCCTCACCTAACATAGCAAAAGAGATGCACGTTGGTCACTTAAGATCTACTATAATTGGGGATACCCTAGCCCGTATGCTTGAGTTTTCAAATGTTGAAGTCCGTAGGAGAAATCATGTTGGTGACTGGGGCACACAGGTACGTGTGATGGCTGAAAATGCATATTTATCACGTGGAACTTGTTTGCATTTGATTAGGTGTACTGATCATTTGTGGTTACTGCTTGGCTTAGCTTAGCTTGTATTCATTTTAGGATCCTCATGTCCAATGGTGAATTGGAGCTCTTCATCCCCCTTTTGCATAGTAAAATCATTTGATTTGTTCCAACTAGTACAAATGGTCTAAAGATACCTTGTTGATAGTATGAATACAGGACTCAAACAAACAATTTTTTTTTTCTTTAATATAAGCATCTTTAAACCAATATTCTATGTACCTTATTGAATTTCTGTGATGATTATTGATGTAGAAATACAAACATATTATTCATCTATTTGGTGATGCAGGATGATCTTCCACGTTTTTTCCTTCTCCATTATTTCATTTAGCCTAAAAATGTTATATATGTTTTGCAGTTTGGCATGTTAATTGAGCATCTATTTGATAAGTTTCCCAATGGGGAAGTTGCTAGTGATCAAGCCATCGGAGATCTAGAGGTGAGTAGAAGACATTTGAAATTTGCTTTTTCTTCATAACTTCATCAGATATCACGTACACACGCATCCTTTTTTCCTCATCTGAAAAATTTATAACCATGCGTAGGCATCATAGCACATAATGTATTCATTTATTGAGCAAAAACTGGGGATGACTAGGGACTTTGTTTTTATAAATTTTGAGCGTCTTCAATGGCGCCAATTTTTATACATGTGAAGTGCCAACTAATCTTCGAACACCATCTGCTTTAACTAAACTTTTAAAACAATTGAAAGTTATGGTATGAACATTGACATTAAGGTTTGGTAATGGGGCCACTTCATTGTAGGGTCAATGGTTATTCTCATGCTCACATTTCCTGTGCACTTGGGCACTAAGATAGTTAGATGTCGAACTGAATTCCTTAGTCAGAAAATATCGTCCGCTCCTCCCTATCGTTCTGTTCTTCATCAGTTCTTTCAAAATGAGCCTCGGAGCAGGTTTGTGGATAGGAGCACTACTCTAGTTAATATAAGAATGTCCTTGGATNCCCCTCCCTATCGTTCTGTTCTTCATCAGTTCTTTCAAAATGAGCCTTGGAGCAGGTTTGTGGATAGGAGCACTACTCTAGTTAATATAAGAATGTCCTTGGATGAGTGTTTATTGTATTCTTCTTTTCATGTGGCTAGATATCTCTGGGTGACTGTTTATGTTATTCGTATCTGTCATATGGCTAGATATCAGAAAATGAACAAAGTTGCTGCAATGTATAAAAAAAATATGAATGTTTGATGTAAGTAGGTTTGTTGATATAACGTGAATGGTACTTTGTTAGGCATTCTACAAAGCCTCAAAGCAGAGATTTGATAGCGATTCTGGTTTTAAAGAGCGGGCTCAAAAGGCTGTAGTCAGTCTCCAGGTGAATACCTTGCCTTGGAATCTTAGAACATGTGAGTTTGACTTCTATTTTTAAAAGAAGGCTTGGAAGCTTCTGCAGAGTCAGTTTTGATTGTTCTTCTTGAAGGAGAAAATGGAAAATGTTTTTCACTGCTGGAGTTTTCATGATGTGTGGTAGATGTGCTCTTATTCATTTCCTATGCTTGATGTATAATACAGGGCGGGGTAGATAAATATCGCAAGGCATGGACACAAATCTGTGAAATCAGTCGTAGGGGATATGAGAAAGTTTATCAACGGCTTGGAGTTTACTTAGAGGAGAAGGTATCATATTGAATATTTCATCCCACCTAATGGGTTTGTAAAATCCAGTAACATCCAACGAACAGTGTCCCCCCCCCCCCAGCGGGCACATTTTGTGTTTTTGTCATACCTTATGTATATTATTCACAAGTTTTTTACCGTCATGCCTATAAATTAGGCTTTGTTGAGCTGCACTTAAAATGAGATAATATATGTCCTGCTATTGTTAACTGCAAATTTAATATAAGAATCATTCGTGCTTTTAGATACTGCAAAAGAAATAATTTCCTTAAATGAATAAAATTAACTTAAAATATGCTACTTTATGTAAGTAAAGAAACGAAAGTTAAGAACTAGTTGCATGTTTATGGGTTCGAGGGGGCAAATTAAATTGGAGATGTCAGTGAGTTCAAGTTTTTTAACATTGCTATTCGTTGGAACTTACTCAACAATATTTCTTTTTAGGTAAAACGTAAGTTGGAGGGGCATTTTGTGTCTTAGCCATATGCAAAACACTTACAATTCCAAATTTATAATCACGGTGGAGGCTTCTTAAATGTCATTTTCAATCTTGAATTTTATTTTTGTAGTACTGTAAGTTTTGTATTAGATGTTTATAATGCTTAATCCTTTACCTTTTTGCACTTATATTCTGTAAGGGAATATATACCGTCCATGAGTAAGTGACTTAATGCATTTGATAAATTTTTGATCTGGTGGATGTTAGTGCTCTGGCAGAACATTTATTTCATTTGCTTGCTCGTACTCATTTGTCGTTGTAGGTTTCCAAACATATTTAAACTGGAATTTTTTTATAGAAACGACCAACTTGGTTGTATGCTAGTTGATAGTTTCGTTAAATTGTTAAACTGTATCAGGTATCACTGTTTGCTTGCTCAGATTTGAATTCGGTATCAAATGACGTCCAAAACATGGAAGGCATTAGATTGGAACTTATTCTATTAAAATTCTGAACGAGGTTCTCAGAAGCAGAAACATGCACTACCTGTAGAACGTATATCTGGAATCTGATGATGATGTGCACAATTTTTAAAACCGTCTATACTCCACAATGGAGTTGTATGATGTATGCAATAATCTTTCAATTGGATTTTTTCACATTAAGCTTTGTCCTAATATGAATTGAAGGTGCATAACACACGTAATTGTTTGTTTTGAAGACCAAAGCAGCAAATTCAGGTGCATTTATTTATTTTCCTTTCTTTCAGGGAGAAAGCTTTTACAATCCATATATTCCTAGTGTTCTAGAATTGTTGAGTCAGAAGGGATTAATTGAAGAAAGTGAAGGTGCTCGTGTGATCTTTATTGAAGGGAAAAACATACCTCTTATTGTTGTAAAGAAGGATGGTGGTTACAACTACGCTTCTACTGATCTTGCGGCTTTATGGTTTGTTTTTTAAATTGTTGATGTTGATGACTTCTCAAGAGTTTAAATTTCACAAGCCTTGTATATATCTGTTGCACAATCTTCATCAATTGTTGTTGCTTCTGTCTAGTGTACCATCGAGTCTGTATAATATTTGTAAAACATTCTCAAATTTTGTTTTTGTCCAAAGAGTTATATTGAAGGACTAAATCTTTCGGAGAAAGATGAATTCTTTCATTCGTGTGATTGAAGGGATCCATTAGATTGAAGATCATGATAAGGTTCTTGAATTGACATGAATTGTACAAGTGTCGTTAAAACTTAAGTCGCATTGCATAGGTGCCTTCTACTAGTATGAGTGAGGAGGTACGCTTTTTATTAAACCTCGTTGCCTTCAATTTGTAGGTATCGACTTAATGAAGAAAAAGCTGAGTGGATTATATATGTTACTGATGTAGGCCAGCGGGAGCACTTTGAAATGGTTTTCACAGTAAGTATCCACTGTCGTGGCCAGTTATGTGGTGCTTCATACCCTTTTTCCCTTTGTTATATGCATGGGCAGATGGAGTAATGCTGTTGCCATTTGACTTTAAAGGTCACATTTACTTCCCCCCATCTTTCAGGCTGCCAAACTTGCAGGNCGTGGCCAGTTATGTGGTGCTTCATACCCTTTTTCCCTTTGTTATATGCATGGGCAGATGGAGTAATGCTGTTGCCATATGACTTTAAAGGTCACATTTACTTCCCCCCATCTTTCAGGCTGCCAAACTTGCAGGTTGGCTTCCAGCTGAAGATAACAAATACCCCAAAACTAGCCATGTTGGCTTTGGGCTTGTTCTTGGAGAAGATGGAAAGCGATTCCGAACTCGCAGTACTGAAGTGGTTCGATTAGTTGATTTACTTGATGAAGCCAAGAGTCGGTGTAAAGCAGTCCTTATTGAACGCGGTATGAGATTGATTTATTTCGTTACTGTTTTTAGTTCCTTTTATTTGGAACTATGCTATAGCCGCTTTTTGGTTTCTGCTCTGCATCAATCCATTCAAATCTTTTATTATTAACAGTATAACCACCTAACTTGTATGTCAAAAAATTTATACATGTTTGTTTAAAACTCAGGTAAGAGTGAAGAGTGGACTGCTGATGAGCTTGAGCAAACGGCTGAAGCAGTTGGATATGGGGCAATTAAGTAAGTTCCTGCACTTTTGGGTGCTTTTACTTGGTTATAGTTCTTTTTTTTTTTTTGCATTAACAAGAGAACCAAGATAAGCTGACAAAGTGGAATAAACATCAAGCACCATTTTAAATTCCCTTCTACTTATTTGTTACATTGTGTGCCTTATATATTGATGCGAGAGATTAAAGTCTCGTTTATCTAGCTCTGCACGTTGTTTTTACTAAAAGCAGGAGTATTAGTTTGTATTTGGTTTAAGGTTTTGGGGTTATTTTTGGGTGGCTCTGTGAATGGATTCTCAACTGCACCAGCATATAAATTAGTTCAAGGGGATTGACATAGTTCTCTGTTAGTGGTATAATTTGATCTAACTGATAGCACTCATTTGTCTTTTAGTTTGTGATGGCAGGTATCTGACCAATCCCTGTTATTGTTGGTTGAATTTCTAACAGGTATGCAGACTTAAAGAACAACAGATTGACAAATTACACGTTTAGTTTTGATCAAATGCTTAATGATAAGGTGCGTTTTTGCATTGCTGTTTCTCTACTCGAATAAGAAGCTAATATTTTCGTGGTTGATCAACTTTACCCAAAACTGCAGTACTAATACATGTTTTATTTCCACTTTCTTCTTCCTAAGTCTTGAGTTTTTGTTTCTTTTTCTTTTTCCAATTTTACTTTTAGTTGAAACAATAATGGACTTACTACTTTCAAAGGTTTTTAGCCTTATTGCGACTACTGATGCATGGCTTTGTTTAGCAATTATCAACTTATCATTCCACATAATTATCCTTCCTCTCGTCTTGTATTGTGAATACTCATGATGCTCCAGTTGTCTTCCTGCTGCTGTTGTTGCTATGACTATGACTATGACTATCTGCATTCATCTCTTACTTGCCCATGTTCTTTGATGAGCAGGGAAATACTGCTGTATATTTGCTGTATGCACATGCTCGAATCTGTTCAATCATCAGGAAATCTGGTAAAGACCTAGAGGAGTTAAAGAAGGTAAAATTTCTTCCTAATAGAAGCAGCTGTTACTGAAATCTTTATGTTTCACTTCTACCAACTCTTATTTTCTTAATTTTATCAGGTGTTCATTGAAGTTTATAGAACTTGATATTTACTATGTTAGCATATCTGTAAATGATCAGCTGTAGTTGCATGCCACAAAGGAGAAAAGGTTCTCAATGGAAATTTTCGTGCTGTAGTCCTGGTCATGCTTAGCATTTTTGCTGTTTGCACTTTGCTTTTTACATTAATAGGTAGTATCATAAAAATATTTTTTCTTTATCCATCTCAGAGTTCATTGGCTGAATTTGGGCCTCCATTTTTTGCTTGTGGTTCATCTTGTCTTTTCAAAAAGCTATGGTGCTCCTGATCTGTANAATTTTTTTTCTTTATCCATCTCAGAGTTCATTGGCTGAATTTGGGCCTCCACTTTTTGCTTGTGGTTCATCTTGTCTTTTCAAAAAGCTATGGTGCTCCTGATCTGTACAGTAGTCCAGTTTTAGCAAAATATGGGATGCAAATACACTCTGTTTGGGCATGACAGTGATTCCATTTTAGGAAAAAAAGAAGAAAGTTGATATTTCAGGGAATATTGAGTTCTTCACATTTGATCAACCATGGCCTTTTAGTACTCTTAGTTTTTCGGCCTCAAGACACTACAACTTGACTTTGAACTACTTTGCACTAGGACTTCACTTCAACATGCAAGTCGTTCAAACTTGCTCTTTAACGTACCTATGCTATTTACTTTTTGTATTGTAACTTGGTACTTGAAAGTCGAACCTAAGCCTTGGGTGATGGGTTAGGCTTCCATCCATCGCCTTAAACTCGTATAAGGATGAAATTACTCTATAATCATTGGCCGTTAGGCCTGTGGCTGTTGGCTGAAATATTCATATTGCCATTTTATAAATGATTTATGATTTATGGGTTTATTTTCAACGTATTTGCTTGAAACAGACTGGGACAATAGAGTTAAACCATCAAGATGAGCGGGCTTTAGGACTTCATTTGCTCCAGTTTGCAGAGGTAAGCAAATGATTTGAGGGAGAGCTGTTGCTCACGTTTCTTTTTTCTTGTATGTATAGTTGGCATACATATGCTGTTGGACACGATAGTGGATGTTGATATGTTTGCCCTTTCATTTCTTAGGTTGTTGAGGAGGCTTGCACCAATCTCTTGCCAAATGTTTTGTGTGAAT
Organism: Ilex paraguariensis; assembly: GCA_963454935.2. Classification (NCBI taxonomy): domain Eukaryota; kingdom Viridiplantae; phylum Streptophyta; class Magnoliopsida; order Aquifoliales; family Aquifoliaceae; genus Ilex; species Ilex paraguariensis. The sequence continues at coordinate 84,722 of CAUOFW020006057.1, read as the reverse complement.
ATCTATATAATTTGTCCGAGAACTACACAAAATTTTATTCCACCTGTACGGTATGGGCCTCATCCATCTCTCTCTCCGATCTCTTGCCAAATTTTGTGCAAAATAGAAATGACCCCAAATGCAATACATTTGGTTGTGTATTATAATTTGGCTGATAATGGATTGTGTCACATCATGTTTTTTCGGTGTCAAGACATGTCAAAATTTCCTCAACCCACATTTAACCCATTTACAGCTTTGTATAACCGAAATTTTGTAGACAGATTTGTTTTGTATATAGTTTAGTTTGTGCCGGGTATAATCAAATTTACGTAGACCTACTTATGGAATGGCTTTGACCGGGCAACTGGTTATAAGCTGAATCTAATTTTTTTTTTGGGTACATTGTAAAGTTAAAAATAAACAAATAACTACAATAACTTCCTAGAGAACGAGACACTAGTCGAATCGAGCTGAATCTATTAAAGCCTAGCTAAGCTCAATTCTGGTAACATTGTCTTGATTTTATAGTGTTAGTAACCTCAATTGACCTTGTCATTTTTGAACAATTGGGCAGGTGGTTGGATCAAAGGAGGAAACAAGTAGACTTCTATTGTGCGAGGCAACAGCAGTTGTCATGAGAAAATGCTTCCATTTACTGGGAATTACACCCGTATACAAGATTTGACATACTCTATGATTGAATGCTTTGACCTGCACAACAATTGTATACCACCTTGTTTAAAAGCATTTGATGTTGTCAAAATTTGCTCGTGCAGTTAAGCCAGTGTGCTTATTGAGTTTGCTCTTACTGGAAAGGAAAATGTGTGTTGATTTTAACTTGTATTCGGTTATAAGATATCGAAATTATCTTTGATGTAAAACAAATTTACTGAATAATTTTGGGAACGAACTTGTCATCAGTAAGGGAAATGGGGAGGGGGCTAGACATACATGTCCCTATTTGAAGATGGATGGGAAGGTGATACTACAGTAACTTGGGGGGGGGGGGGAAGTAGATATGTACCATCCCTTGGTTTTGCAGCCAGAATTGTAACTATGCAAGTCAGATGGGAAGTGGTGTTGTCGGTGACAGACGGGTAAGTAATGTATAAGAACTTATCCCTGGGAGGGAAACAACAGTTGGAAATAATTATTAATACCTCGTAGGTTGAGGAATACCTCGTAAGCTGAGGAGCAAAAGGAGGAGGAATTTGATTGTGAGGCTTGCATCTGATTAGTTAGTTAGTGAGGCATACTAACCTGTCAATTTGGAATTCTGTTTTAGATTTTTCTTGGGAAATGGGAAGGTGATACTACAGTAATTTAGGGCGAAAAAAAAAGTAGAGATGTCTCATCCCTTGGTTATACAGCCAGACCAGCACTTGCAACCCATTGTTTTGGTGGGATTAACTATTTTCTATATAGCACTGAATTATCAATTATTGTTCGTTTGGGGGGTTTGTTGTTTTTTTTTTTTTTTTTTGGGGGGGGGGGGGTTAATATGATAGTGTATAGCTTGATCTTGGCACACAAAAAGGGAAAGACATGATATTTGACATTGAGATTAGTTGCAGTAATGTCCACTTTAATTTGCTAGATTGTAAATGGAAGGGGGACAATTTGTCAAAGCCAAGAAAGTTGTTTAACAAGAGCAGCAAGATATAAAGTGAAGAGACATAAGATCAGCTTATTATCTCAGTGGAGTGGATAAAAGATACTTTTTTTTTTAGCTCAAACGCTATTACAAGGAAGGGGACAATGAGATTCGAACCGATGACATTAAGATATAACAGTGGGGGTGATAATCATTAGACAAACTGTTATCCTCAATGAAAGAGACATTAGGGTAAGTGCAACTTGTGTTATGGTGGATTTAGATCACTTTCAATATACTTCCTATAAATGTGTGAAGATCCATTTACTTATACGAGATCTCAATTGAATTCATGGTAAGTAATCTTCTCAACTCAATTCAAATCAACTTAACAAAATCTTTATTTCAACTATTTGGGATTAACATGGTTAAGTAATTTTTTATTGGAAGAAATTAAAAATATATATTAAAAGGATTTGGATAGCATTATCCTATGTGACCATATAATGCGGTTGTAACTCAATTAAAAGAGCGAACAAACAAGGCACAAAGGCCTATGAAAAAGAATTGAATGCTCCATCGGGTTACATCTTTTTTTTAGCAACAATGTGCAACCAAACTAAATGTGTTCGAGGACTGCATTAGAATTGCATGAATTCATTTGAATTCTTAAAGAGACATTGAAAGAGGCATATATCAATTGCAAGGTTTCTCATGTCATGTGTCTCAAATCTTAATAGTGTTATAAACAGAGTTATGTAAAATCTTTGAGCAGAACTGTTGGCTGATACATTTGAACAAAAACATTTTACAATTTGGAATGTCATTACGTCGTAAAATTAGCAGGAGCTTCCAAACTACCTACCAGAATCCCAAGATCAATGTCCTTGTCTTCAAACTTCTTGATGAATGGGTGGTTCTACAAACACAACAGAGATCAACCAGTCAAGTTTTTAACTAGAACATCACTATCAAAGACATATCGAGAAATCTACTAACCAAAAGGTCCAAAGATGACGATCTGTCTCCAGGGTCTTTCTGTATGCTGCGTAATTTAATACAATCAATACCAAAATCATCTGTCCATACATATGAGTTCGAGAGCAAAGGTATATATAATCATAAAGCCAATTTGAAAACATAAACTACAGCCATTTTGAGTGATATATTTTGAAAAGAAAACAAGTAAACTATTCAAAAACACTGCTTGTTATATAACATAACCAACAAAAATAAAAGGCAAAAATCATCAATACCCCTTACCTTCAGTTTCTTATTGTGGGGGGGGGGAATTTAACACCCTTTATATTTGGAAGCAAAAACACTGGTATTCTTAGGCATTTCAATATTGGCATGGAGATTGCTATGCAATTCAATAAAATAAATACAAGCGGAATGTATCGTTCTTATTACCAGGCTGAGACGAATGAACAGAACTCAGGGGAGAATTGATCTGTTGGAGCAGAAGGTGCTGGATTTCCCACAATTGCCTCCAAAAGCTCATAAAAGCCTGGCCAATCTAGCTGGTCTTCAGATTGTATGTAAGGAAAACGTCCTATAGCACACTCAAGTATCACCATGCCCAAACTCCAAATATCACTCTTATAGTCATATGTGCTCCCACTGATTCTTTCAGGCTTCAGGAGAGAAAATAAAATAAAATACGAATAGCTTTCAATCTGATTGTCCACTGCTTGCATAGTGTGGATAAAAAGTTGAGAATAATGGATCAATTAGGAGAACAAATGATATTCCATTGCAAAAATAACTGGACAAACTAATGTAGGTTCGAATCTGAATACTGAAAGATGATAACTCACTGCCATGTAATTATAAGTCCCAACAAATGTGTCCCTCTGGCCCATAGAGTTGGCGAGCATTGCACTCACGCCAAAGTCTGTAATCTTTACTTCCCCTTTGTGGTTTACTAGCAGATTGGATGGCTTTATGTCCCTATGGATCACATGTCTTTCATGGTGCAAGTACATGAGACCCTGTAAAACCTGAAATAAAAGCATGATGTCAGCTACAAAAAACTACTTCTCAAATTTGTTGAAAGGAGTGTGGCTACGACCGTAAACTTTGATTTTTTAGAAAAGAATGCACAAACCTGTTTACAAACAACTGCCAGATATGGTTCAAGGATTGTCTTTACTTGTCTGATTACATCTGCCAACGACCCACGGTTCATGTATTCAAACACAAAAGAGATAGCTCCATTATGATAGAAAGAGTGGTAGCAAACTACGACATGTGAACACTGAGATGCTTGATTTATTTTCAGCTCCTGCACTATTTGTTTACGGATATCCTCTTGTATGTTCATTTGGATAACCTGTGACACATCACTTAATGAGCTTCCAGATTGGAGGATATCAACTGCCTCCATCAGAAGAAATCTTAGGGCATCAATCAATCCAAACAAAGAAGTCAGTACTACAAGGCCAATATCAAGACACGGACCATACCACGAAGCTCAAGTCTCATGGTAAATTGTCCAACATGGAGGAATTATGAGACAAAAATTCCTGCAATTGGTTCTGTGAATTATTATCCCAATAGCAAACTGCCCTGGAAAATGTCTATCATTCTATAAATTCATCCAACCAGTAAGGAGAATTCACTTATCAAGTCAAAACCTTGACATCTAGATTGTTTCAAAAACATTTCAACCTTGATTTCTACAGGTATTTCAACCATGAATGATTTCCCTCCTAATCCGAACAGGATCAGAGCATTTACACTTGGCTAGTTCACATAACACCTTTGAATTACTCTGTGTGACACCACACTGTGTAAATGTAATAGAGGAAAATGCAACTCAATGAAATTATCCTATGGTAGATCTAGTAGCCAAGTTTAATACGCAAAAAGAATTTGAGAATTGAGTTGCTTGTGGACTGACCTTCAAGGCAAATAAAGTTCCAACCCATTTATGGCGAACAAGTTGAACTACGCCACCACTTCCCTTTCCAATGACTTTGATGGTCTCAAGGTCTTCCAATGAGAATTGAAGATCAGTGTCCTTACTTTCGATAGGCTGTCCAAGTAAACAAAAACCAAACCTCTCATTAATTTTATATGGTAAACTAAGAAAGTAAACCATAAACCTATATCACAAGCACATAAATGTAATCACAGTTAGAATATGTTCGAATCTATTTTGTGATGAATAAGAGCTATGCCATGTTGCCCTAAATCTCATGTTGCTCACCTGAATAAAGCGGTTTGGTGCCTCGTACAAGTTCTTGACACATTGATCAAAAAGCCTAAAACGCTATTAGACTATTTGTTCGGAAGATAACGCTATTAGACTTTTGCCTGATAACAATCAGGAGGGCAAATGGCCAAAGTAATTGTGTTTTCACTTTTCATGAAAACCAGCCTAATATTTACTCCAAGCTATGTCGTATCATTTTTCACGTATCATGCCTACCATGTTCAAAGATATATGGGAATGTGATGCCAATAGAATCTTGCAATCTCAGTTTTTTTTTTTTTTTTTAAAAAAAAAGGTTCACAGTCAAGCGAGTCCCATTTGGTAGGTTATCCAACCAAATAAAGATTGCTTGATTTATGGTTAAACATTGAGCATCAATTATTCTCATTTGGAATTGAAATCATCCACAATTATACTGTTCAGCGATATATAAATGAAATGAGAAGTTTCATGCTTTCAGTTGTAGAGAAGTTGCAGTAAGATGGCCCTGGACTATTGCTTATCAATGACAATGGCAGTGATGGAACAATGTTGAGTTATTTGTGTTGACATCCAACCACCATAGCTACTCTCTCTCTCTCTCTCTCTCTCTAGTTTTCAACATTCTAAATTGGAAAGAAGAATGTGGACAACAAAGTGAGGTGGTTCAAGCAATATCCAGACCACCAAACATGAAAGCAAACGAAAAATCCCAACGTAAATCAAACCATGAAACGTAATCGTAACAGAATCTTACACGAGGTTCCTTTTCTTCAGAAATGAGCCGCAAACCTTTCTGGTTTAATAGCAAATCTCCATCGTGAAATGTTCCACTGGCAGTTCTGCAAATCAGAAATATGTTTGACTTATTAAATCCTTATTGCAATGTACAATTCAGAACTTATATATTCACACAATATCGCACCACTATCTATATGTTCACACAATAAACCACTAACTCATATTCAAGAAGATTATGAGTTGAAAAATAGGGATTGAACAACTAATTGAAAGGCGAATTATCAAATCATTTGTTACTATATTATTTTCTTCAATGTGTAATTTATATATATATATTTGAGCATAATTAAACTGATCAGTTTCAAGAAACTCAAGAAGACTGAGATCTGAAAATCAGGGACTAAACAAACAATTTCAATGTGATTCAACAACAAAATCAATAGCAAGAACTAAAGAAGTTGACTGATATACAAAGACGGAGAGAGATAATTAGGAGATCAATTCGAAAATGGAAGTGGATATGGAAGGAATGAGGTCTTACAAGAAGCTAGAGATTGGGGTTTCTTGAGCTGGTACACGGAGATTGAGTTCCTTCAGTGGTTTCTTGGTCTTCATGATTGTCTCCTTCTTCTAGGGTTCTGAATTGATGCACGTTACTGTCGGAAGGTCTAAAGCTTAGAGAGACAGAGAAAGAGAGAGTTTGCCTTTACGGAGGTGGATACAGACGACCGGACGGTCGGACCGACGGACCAAAGAAAACGGTAAAAAATTCAAATTGGGGGTGACCGCGAAAAAAAAAAGGGTAAATTACATTCACACCCCCTGACATTTGACTTTATTACACGGACACCCACTCATGTTTCAACAATTACACTAAGACGCCTTGACAGTTGAACACTTGTGAGTTGTGACAACCACACCCCTTTTGTACGACAGACATTAACTATTTTATTAAAAAGATTTTTTTACCCTTATAACATTGAGATTAACAATCTCTCAATCAAATTTGTCTTAAAAAATTTAATTAAATTAAACTAATCTTAATTTATCTCCAAAATTCTTTCAATTATAGTTAATTTCATTCATTAATTTAAATTTAGCACCCAAATTCAATTCGAATTTATACACAATTAACATCATTAACACCATCACCATCACCATGCACCACCAATTACCATCTCCACCACCAATGAAATCCACCACACAAACCCACCGAATTTGCCCCCAAATCCACAATACAACAAACCCACCAAACCATCAATCTCCATCGCCACAACTCACCTTCCAGTGAAATCCACCAAGCACTGCGAATCCTCCGCCACAATCCACCACAAACCCACCAAATATCGCAAGTCCACTGCCACAATCCACCACACAAATCCACCAAACTCAAATTTGAATATCAATCTCAAAAATTTAAAAACTCTCTTTGCTTTATTTTGACCATGAAGAACTCAAATTTGGAATATCGATCTTAGATCGAGTTTTGAGTTTTTTGGGTATTGGCGATGATGATTTTGTTGTGGTGTTGATGATGAGTGATTGTAGGCGACAGAGAGATGACTTTGTTGTTGGGTTCCCTCTCTCTGTATGTTTGTATGTATATATATATACACGCACACATAGAGATGGGCTAAGGGAGAGAGAGAGAGAAGACTAAGTCTGTGTGTATGTATATATGTATTTACATATATATACACGCACACACATAGATGGGCTGAGGGAGAGGGAGAGAAAGAGAAGACTAAGTCTATGTGTATGTGTATATATATACACGCACAATCAGAGATAGGCTGAGGGAGAGAGAAGAGAGAGAGAATGCACTGGAAGGGTTAGGTATTAAGGCTTGGGTTTGGGTTTGAATTTGTGTTAAACAGAAGGGCAAAATAGTCTTTTTATTAAGATAGTTAACTACGTCTAACTATTGGTGTCTTAGTGTAATTATTAAAATGTGAGGGGGTGTCCGTGTAATAAAGTCAAATGTCAGCAAGTGTGAGTGTAATTTACCCAAAAAAAAAAAACCATTTGAAAAGAAAAAAAGAAAGTATTGTCATTAAATTTTAATAAATTTATTGGACGGTCTCAAATAGATTTGATCATCAACGTCCTTATCAAAATTATTCACATTACATAATACCTTCAGCACAAATTACACCTAATTGATAATAAAATGTGCTACCGGCATCTTCGGTAGGTGTCTTTAGTCTTTTGATTAGAATAAGAGTCACGAGAGCCAGAGAGCAGAACATGCCACTCTACCGTAGTTATTTAAAAAACAAATGTCAAGAATTTGAAATTTGAAATCTCAAAATGTATTCAATATTAATAGGGATTATTGGATAGTAGATTCCGTTAATTTTTTTTTCCAATGAATCCACTTATCTAAGGTTTTATATTCATTTGAGATCCCATTTTTGGGATGCGAAGTATTTTTTTATTTGAAAGAATTTGAAAAGACAAAATTGGGTTACGGTAATTTAATATGTAAAAATTTAGAAATAAAAACAGTATAAACTCTTTGTAAATGTTTGTAGTTACCTGCTAACTTGATAATATCAAATGACTTGATTCCTCGTAAGAAAGAAAGAAATTATATCTAAAAAGAGAGTTTTGAACCAAACAACCACCGAAATTTTTACCTTTTAAAAAAAAATAAAATAGTAGAGCTTGAAAAATAGACAAAGCATAATCGGAAAGGAAGATTAAAGTAATCCAAGCTATATGCTAATTATAATTTATTATATTCAATGTTTGAGATTTTGACAAATCACTTAGAATACAAGATTTAGTAAGCATATTTAAACAGTATAGAGTAATGTTATGCTGATCAAATTATTTATCAAATTTTAAATCACAAATTAATGTGGGTAGTTAGATCACTGGAATCGACTAACTCTATTAAATATTCAATATATAAGATTTTGACACATCACTTGAGATACAAGATTTTGTAAATAAATTTGGGTTGAACAATTTTATCAGACCGGATAAATAAATTGGTCATATCGGTTATACCAAATATTTATTAAAAATAATAATTCTGTCAAAAAATTAAAATAACTATATGAATATTCCCAATATGGCTGGTTTGGCAAAAGTTATCATCAGCAGCTTCACTTTTGTCGAAGGAAAATATTATTTTGACTTCAAAAGTTGACAGTGTTTGTTAATTTATTGATCACAATTATTAAATAGATAGTAGAATTCAATAAATATTGAAATTCATAATTAAATCAATAACAATGATTAATAGAGTCAGTAAATGATATTAATTTTTAGAATCCAAGTAACATCGTTCTCGGAGCTATTTACATGACAAATTTTAATCAATATTATCAATTTATGACATTTTTGAACTTATATACTAAATTGTTTAAAAAAAATAATTTACCAGACTACGATTTTGATCCCAAACGTCATCTTCAACTCCATTAATGAAAAAGACGGAAAGTTAGGAAGCATAGATCACGTCCCTTAGTCTTGGGCAAATTTGAAAATAAAAAATATTGTAAAGATTTGGAAGACAAGAATCTCTGGGAAGTCTTTTATGGATTGCAATTTCAATTAGATTACTTTTCACATTTTAGGTTTAAAAATTTTTATAATTTTTTTTAGTAAAATTGTTTGATATATGTCGTTGTTGTAGCTATTTGTTTTCACTAGATGATGTGACTATCAGGTGTAATACTTTGGTTTAATACTACAAGTCATTGGTTTATCTGTTTGATGTCCTTATATGATGTACCTTCTTGGTGTAATTTTTTNATTGGATGGTGTGACTATCAGGTGTAATACTTTGGTTTAATACTACAAGTCATTGGTTTATCTGTTTGGTGTTCCTATATGATGTACCTTCTTGGTGTAATTTTTTAGTTCATCCAATTTGATGTGTATAATTGATGTAATTATATAGTAAAACTTAATAGTATGACTCTTTGGTCTAACTAAACAATTAAATGATGAAATGAATTGCTTAGTGTAACTATTTTTAGAACACATGAATAACTATTTAGTATATAATAGGACAATTATAACTACTTGATGTCTCATAATTTGTGTAATTNGCTTAGTGTAACTATTTTCAGAACACATGAATAACTATTTAGTATATAATAGGACAATTATAACTACTTGATGTCTCATAATTTGTGTAATTGCATGATCAACTTGTCTTTAGAACATATAAATAAANACGCATTTGAAAAGAAAAAAAGAAAGTATTGTCATTAAATTTTAATAAATTTATTGGACGGTCTCAAATAGATTTGGTCATCAACGTCCTTATCAAAATTATTCATATTACATAATACCTTCAGCACAAATTACACCTAATTGATAATAAAATGTGCTACCGNCAGTTTAGTTTAATTTTTTTCAGAACACATGAATAATTATTTTATATATTATAAGACAATTTTATTTGATCGGTGTCACATGATTGGTGTAATTATTTGGTTTAACTATTCTCAGAACACATGAATAAATTATTAGCGTATCATGGGACAATTGTAACTGGTTGATGTTATATATCATCAGTGATTGTTTAGTGTAATTGTTTTCAGATCACATTAATAATTATTTTGTGTATCATATGGTAAGTGCAAATGATTGGTGTGACTGAATAGTGCACTTGTTTGTTGTCGTGTTGATATTAGAATCTGCAACTATGAAAAAAGATATACCATATGGTGTGGTTTTTGATGGGTTAAGTCCAAATAGTCCAATTTATGTGTTAAAGTCCAACTCCAGTTGAGNCCAGAGAGCAGAACATGCCACTCTACCGTAGTTATTTAAAAAACAAATGTCAAGAATTTGAAATTTGAAATCTCAAAATGTATTCAATATTAATAGGGATTATTGGATAGTAGATTCCGTTAATTTTTTTTTCCAATGAATCCACTTATCTAAGGTTTTATATTCATTTGAGATCCCATTTTTGGGATGCGAAGTATTTTTTTATTTGAAAGAATTTGAAAAGACAAAATTGGGTTACGGTAATTTAATATGTAAAAATTTAGAAATAAAAACAGTATAAACTCTTTGTAAATGTTTGTAGTTACCTGCTAACTTGATAATATCAAATGACTTGATTCCTCGTAAGAAAGAAAGAAATTATATCTAAAAAGAGAGTTTTGAACCAAACAACCACCGAAATTTTTACCTTTTAAAAAAAAATAAAATAGTAGAGCTTGAAAAATAGACAAAGCATAATCGGAAAGGAAGATTAAAGTAATCCAAGCTATATGCTAATTATAATTTATTATATTCAATGTTTGAGATTTTGACAAATCACTTAGAATACAAGATTTAGTAAGCATATTTAAACAGTATAGAGTAATGTTATGCTGATCAAATTATTTATCAAATTTTAAATCACAAATTAATGTGGGTAGTTAGATCACTGGGATCGACTAACTCTATTAAATATTCAATATATAAGATTTTGACACATCACTTGAGATACAAGATTTTGTAAATAAATTTGGGTTGAACAATTTTATCAGACCGGATAAATAAATTGGTCATATCGGTTATACCAAATATTTATTAAAAATAATAATTCTGTCAAAAAATTAAAATAACTATATGAATATTCCCAATATGGCTGGTTTGGCAAAAGTTATCATCAGCAGCTTCACTTTTGTCGAAGGAAAATATTATTTTGACTTCAAAAGTTGACAGTGTTTGTTAATTTATTGATCACAATTATTAAATAGATAGTAGAATTCAATAAATATTGAAATTCATAATTAAATCAATAACAATGATTAATAGAGTCAGTAAATGATATTAATTTTTAGAATCCAAGTAACATCGTTCTCGGAGCTATTTACATGACAAATTTTAATCAATATTATCAATTTATGACATTTTTGAACTTATATACTAAATTGTTTAAAAAAAATAATTTACCAGACTACGATTTTGATCCCAAACGTCATCTTCAACTCCATTAATGAAAAAGACGGAAAGTTAGGAAGCATAGATCACGTCCCTTAGTCTTGGGCAAATTTGAAAATAAAAAATATTGTAAAGATTTGGAAGACAAGAATCTCTGGGAAGTCTTTTATGGATTGCAATTTCAATTAGATTACTTTTCACATTTTAGGTTTAAAAATTTTTATAATTTTTTTTAGTAAAATTGTTTGATATATGTCGTTGTTGTAGCTATTTGTTTTCATTGGATGGTGTGACTATCAGGTGTAATACTTTGGTTTAATACTACAAGTCATTGGTTTATCTGTTTGGTGTTCCTATATGATGTACCTTCTTGGTGTAATTTTTTAGTTCATCCAATTTGATGTGTATAATTGATGTAATTATATAGTAAAACTTAATAGTATGACTCTTTGGTCTAACTAAACAATTAAATGATGAAATGAATTGCTTAGTGTAACTATTTTCAGAACACATGAATAACTATTTAGTATATAATAGGACAATTATAACTACTTGATGTCTCATAATTTGTGTAATTGCATGATCAACTTGTCTTTAGAACATATAAATAAATTATTGGTGTCTCACAGGGCAATTGTAATTGGTTGGTGTTGTATAATTTCAGTAACAGTTTAGTTTAATTTTTTTCAGAACACATGAATAATTATTTTATATATTATAAGACAATTTTATTTGATCGGTGTCACATGATTGGTGTAATTATTTGGTTTAACTATTCTCAGAACACATGAATAAATTATTAGCGTATCATGGGACAATTGTAACTGGTTGATGTTATATATCATCAGTGATTGTTTAGTGTAATTGTTTTCAGATCACATTAATAATTATTTTGTGTATCATATGGTAAGTGCAAATGATTGGTGTGACTGAATAGTGCACTTGTTTGTTGTCGTGTTGATATTAGAATCTGCAACTATGAAAAAAGATATACCATATGGTGTGGTTTTTGATGGGTTAAGTCCAAATAGTCCAATTTATGTGTTAAAGTCCAACTCCAGTTGAGGAGCCCAACCTCATTTTGAATCTACCAAGCCCAAGACAGTCCAAGACCGATTAGACTTTTTGCTTAACACGTCATCAAAAGGAGAGCATGAGAAGCTTATCTGCACCACCGAAGGAAACGGTCTAAGCTTTGACCATGTTTCATGAAGAGCTCCCCAACCTCCTCCTTCCGTTGAGGGTAAGTCATGATCTCCACCAGAATGATCTCTTAGCTGCGATAAAGTAGCCTTGAGGATAAGTCATGATCTCCACCAGAATGATCTCTTAGCTGCGATAAAGTAGCCTTGAGGATAAGTCATGATCTCCACAAGAATGATCTCTTAGCTGCTATAAAGTAGCCCCAATCTGTGAGGAGACGAGAGATGAAGGTCACGCCCCACCAACACTTACAGAGGACAGACCGACGACCGGAGACCACTCCTTCTTTGATTCTCCACCCTCTCAAAGCTTGTATCTCCATTCTCCATACCTTTGAATCAATAAAATACCCGGCGACTGAAGCCATTGAAGAGTGGACGTAGGTCGAATTGACCGAACCACTATAAATCGTGTCTTCTTCAATTTTTTCATTGATTTCACTGCATTTATTACCTACACTTGACAGGTGGTGTGCAAAACCATTTTTGTGCATCATCAGTTTGGCGCTGTCTGTGGGAATTATTCAACAAAATTCTCACTCGTGAACATTACATCCATTAACTAATGGCGATCACTACTCGATCCATGAACCAACATAAAGACAATCCTCCACGAGAGGAGGAGGTTGCTCCCCCGCCTATCAACCCTGTTCCGGATACTCTAGCCCCAAATCCCCAGCAAATATTGGAGACCATGCAGCAACTGGTTGCTCAAAACCAACAGTTACTGCAACTCATACTTGCTGGACAAGGAGGAGCACCACACGGAGGTGCACAACATGGAGGACCCCAAGGTGGAGCACCACACGGAGGTGCACAACNNCAACTGGTTGCTCAAAACCAACAGTTACTGCAACTCATACTTGCTGGACAACATGGAGCACCACACGGAGGTGCACAACATGGAGGACACCAAGGTGGAGCACCACACGGAGGTGCACAACGTGGAGCACCACATGGAGGTGCACAACATGGAGGGCCCCACAGAGGTGCACAACATAGAGCACCCCAAGGAGCTCCACATCCTGGACATCAAGGAGCACCACGCCCTGTTGCTCCACGCCCGGGTGCCCCATTGGGCACCCCACTTCAGGAAGCCCAACATGAGGGAGCTGCACCTCCCCCTCCCCTTGCTTTCCAGGGAGAGGACCCTTATCTCCAGGAGGATGAGGGTGAAAACCAAAGCATGGGGCATGGAAGCCACTTCCATGATCATTCCAGAGGAGCCCCCAATCATTGGGACGAAAAGATAAAGGAGGTACAGAATCAACTCGGTGATGTCTTCAACGCCAAGAAGGCACAGGGACCCGAGACTGTTGACCACCTGGTAAGGTGTACTGATACGCCTTTCAAACCTGATGTAACAAACTACCCCCTCCCTCAGAAGTTCAAAATGCCATCTCTGGAGACCTTTGATGGAACAAAGGATCCACTGGACCACCTCGACACTTACAAGACCTTGATGCAATTGCACAACGTACCAGACGAAATCATGTGCAGGGCATTCCCAACCACATTAAAGGGGTCTGCCCGACAGTGGTTTGCTAAGCTCTCCCCCGCCTCTATTACCTCTTTTGCCGAGCTTAGCAGATCATTCGTCTCACACTTCATAGGAGGGCGTCGCCACCAGAAGCCAGTTACGCACCTGCTTAGTATAAAGCAGGACCGCGAGGAGAGCCTGAGGAGTTACCTCACTCGTTTTAACGAGGAGGTACTCCAAGTTGATGAACCTGATGACAAGGTGACGATGACCGCCTTCTTGGGTGGCCTCCGTTCATCAAGCTTCCTTTTCTCAGTTCTGAAGCGTTCACCGAAGAGCATGCCAGAGCTGCTAGCCAAGGCCCAAAAGTACATAAACGCAGAAGACATCACAAGGGCCAGGCGGGGTGAGTCTTCCAGAGCTGGTGAGAAAAGGAAGGAAAGAGAGAAGGACGATAAGAAGGAAACCAGCAACAAATATGGCAGGACAGAGAAAGTCCCTGTCAAGGACCGGCTAGGTCCTGCTCCTCAGAGGAACCGTCAACCTTTCACTCCCCTCAATGCTTCCGTGGAACACATCCTATTCCAGATCCAGGATGACCCCGCGATAAAGTGGCCTGGAAAAATGAAGTCTCCTCCAAATCGCAGAAATCCTAACAAGTATTGCCGCTTCCATCGTGATCACGGGCATGACACCGACGATTGCTACGACCTCAAGAGACAAATTGAGGAGCTCATCCAGCGTGGTCACTTACGTTAGTACGTTGCTGGAAGGGAACGAGTACCACAACCTCACAACCAGGAAGATCAGCAGCCTGTGGGGGAAATCCACACTATCTCAGGGGGACTAGCAGGTGGGGGAGAATCACTTTCCGCGATGAAGGCCCATGCCAGGAAGGCAAGACATGTCTACGAGATGCGCCCATCTAAGGTGCCGAAGCAGGAAAGCGACGAGGTCATATCTTTTTCAAACAAGGACCTGGAGGAAATCCAACACCCCCATGATGACCCCTTGGTGCTCACCATGACGGTGGCCAACTTTCATGTGCACAGGATCCTGGTAGATAGTGGCAGCTCTGCAGATATCCTATTTGCAGAGGCCTATGACAAGCTCAATCTGGGCAGGGAGAGGCTACAGCCAATCAGGTCACCCCTCATTGGATTCTCAGGGGAAAAAGTGTATCCCCTTGGATCCATCACACTTCCCGTCACCGCCGGAGTAACACCCCGAAGCTCTACAGTCATGGTCAATTTCCTGGTAATAGAGTGCCCGTCAGCCTACAACATCATATTAGGACGGCCAGCTCTTAACACATTGAGAGTTGTGCCCTCTACCTACCATCTCGTTCTCCACTTTTCAACCTCAAATGGTGTTGGAGAGGTTAAAGGGGACCAAATAACAGCCAGAGAGTGTTATGTATCCTCTATGAAGGCTAAGAAGCCCCAAGAAGCATTGCAGGTTGAGGTCCTTGACCCAAGGGATGACTCCGCCACAGAAAGAGGAGAACCAGTCGAGGAACTCATCCCTGTGGTCTTAGAAAAGGAGCACCCAGACAGAAGAATTTACATTGGCTCTTCCCTTTCTGAAGAGCTGGCTCCCCTGTTGATTGAATTTTTGAAGCGTAATATGGACATCTTTGCTTGGTCGCATGAGGACCTTGAGGGCATCGACCCGGAAGTAGCTACCCATCGCCTCAATGTCGATCCACTGTACAAGCCTGTTCGCCAAAAGTTAAGGGGAACCTCCACTGAAAGGGCCTAAGCCATGGACAAGGAGGTTAGAAAACTGATTGATAACGGGGCAGTCAGGGAAGTGGTGTATCCGGAGTGGCTCTCCAACGTAGTAATGGTTACTAAGGCTAATGGGAAGTGGCGCCTCTGTGTTGACTTCACAGAACTAAACAAGGCATGCTCAAAAGATAGTTATCCACTGCCGCGGATTGACCTTTTCATCGACGCCACCGCTGGACATGAGTTGCTCACTTTTCTGGATGCATACTCGGGGTACAACCAGATTAGCATGCATTCCCCAGACCAAGAGAAGACATCATTCATCACGCCAAAGGGGACATACTGCTACAGGGTCATGCCCTTTGGGCTAAAGAACGCTGGAGCAACCTACCAACGGCTGGTGAACAAGATGTTCCAGTCTCAGATCGGGCAAACAATGGAGGTGTACGTGGATGACATGCTGGTAAAGAGCCTTGCAGCAGTAGACCACATTGATCACCTCCAAAAAACTTTCAACGTCCTGAGGTCCTATCACATGAAGCTCAACCCTGAGAAGTGCGCCTTTGGTGTGGGGTCTGGTAAATTCCTGGGCTTTATGGTCAATCAGAGGGGAATTGAGGCGAACCCTGACAAGATCAAGGACATTCTTGGCATGAAGTCACCCTCCTCAACCAAGGAGCTCCAGCGCCTCAATGGAAGAATCGCAGCATTAAATAGGTTTGTCTCCAAATCTGCAGATAAATGTCTCCCTTTTTTCAAAACTCTCCGAAAAGCCTTTGAGTGGAAACCTGAGGCAGAGGAGGCTTTTCAAAAGCTCAAAGCCTACCTAGCAGCACCTCCCCTCCTGTCACATGCTACCCCTGGAGAAACTCTCCATCTATACCTTTCTGCTTCCCCATCAGCGGTAAGCTCAGTGCTCGTTAGAAACAACAATGGAGTGCAGAAACCAGTTTATTACGTGAGCAGGGCATACCGGGGGGCAGAGGTCAGATATTCAGCACTAGAAAAACTGGCACTCGCTCTGGTCACGACAGCGAGACGGCTGCGACACTACTTCCAAGGCCATCGTATGGTGGTCATCACCGACCAACCTCTTAAAAGAATCTTGGGAAAGCCAGACGTATTTGGCAGACTTCTTAAATGGGCTGTAGAACTCGGGAAATTCGACATTCAATACCAACCTAGGACGGCCATCAAAGCACAAGCCCTAGCAGATTTCGTAGCTGAACTCACACCAACAGAAGATGGGAACAGTGAGGATCCCCAAATGCCCAACGGAGACATCAAGAAGCCTAACAAAGACCCTCAAGCAGGCGCCCAAGTCTCCTCCCCAGGAGCCCAAACAACTTTTTCTGATGACCAGGCATCCCGGGCTGCACCTCTAGATGCCCAGGCACCACAGGCTGCACCTCCGGATGCCCAGGCACCACAGGCTGCACCTCTAGCTCCTGCACCACAGGCTGCACCTCTGGATGCCCAGGCACCACAAGTTGCACCTCAGGATGCCCAGGCACCACAAGCTGCACCTCAGGATGCCCAGGCACCACAGGCTGCACCTCTGGATGCCCAGGCACCACAGGCTGCACCTCCGGATGCCCAGGCACCACAGGCTGCACCTCTAGCTCCTGCACCACAGGCTGCACCTCCAGATGCCTAGGCACCACAGACTGTATCTCTAGCTCCTATACCACAGGCTGCACCTCCGGATGCTCAGGCACCACAGGTTGTACGTCTGGCTCCTGCACGACAAGCTGCACCTCTAGATGCCCAGGCACCACAGGCTGCACCTCCGGATGCCCAGGCATCACAGGCTGCACCTCCCCGGTCTTCCACTTCAAATTCCAAATTCTCCACTCATCTGCTTTG
>CAUOFW020006057.1:35869-59077 GCA_963454935.2 Ilex paraguariensis | reverse complement strand
TTGAGGATAAGTCATGATCTCCACCAGAATGATCTCTTAGCTGCGATAAAGTAGCCTTGAGGATAAGTCATGATCTCCACCAGAATGATCTCTTAGCTGCGATAAAGTAGCCTTGAGGATAAGTCATAATCTCCACAAGAATGATCTCTTAGCTGCTATAAAGTAGTCTCAATCTGTGAGGAGACGAGAGATGAAGGTCACGCCTCACCAACACTTACAGAGGACAGACCGACGACCGGAGACCACTCCTTCTTTGATTCTCCATTCTCTCAAAGCTTGTATCTCTATTCTCCATACCTCTGAATTAATAAAATACCCGGTAACTGAAGCCATTGAAGAGTGGACGTAGGTCGAATTGACTGAACCACTATAAATCGTGTCGTCTTCAATTTTTTCATTGATTTCACTGCATTTATTACCTACACTTGACAGGTGATGTGCAAAATCATTTTTGTGCATCATCAGTTTTCATAAATTATAAGCTCCACAGTAATATGTCCACATAAAATGACTAAAAAATAATACGACAATGATAAAAAAATTACGTGATATTAATAAAAAAATAGTTAATAGAATTTTATTAATTTTAAAAAATAATCCAATCACATAAGCTGATTACAAGTATTGTTATTGTGCCTCCCAAACAGTCTNATAGTTAATAGTTAATAGAATTTTATTAATTTTAAAAAATAATTCAATCACATAAGCTGATTACAAGTATTGTTATTGTGCCTCCCTAACAGTCCAGAATGCCAACGTTGAATTTGCTTAATAAGTTCCACCTTGACATCACTCATACATTTTTTGGGTTGGTCATGCTGCTTTTAGTTGATGGCAACAAAATTTCAATTTCGTCCACAAGTAACAAACATTTCACCATCATATTTGTATAAAAAATAACACGATTCCCTTCATTCCTGAGTATGATAATAAAAAAATAAATGACATTTTATCTTATAACATAAATAGTTACACCAAAGAAAATCAAATAATAACATTATTTAGATATTTTATAAATATAAAATGTTGCTCTATTTTTTTGCAGAAACATATAATTTTATCATACTATGGTGTACAATTAAAACCAAAGAAAAAGCAGGTAGAAAACATATTCTTAAAAAAATTGTTTCACCTATCATAATCTTAAAAAAACTGTTTTACCCATTATAATCCTAAAAAAATAGTTTCACCCATGATAATCTTAAAAAAAGGGTTTCGCCTGTAAAAATCCTAAAAAAAAAACAGTTACACGTCAAAAAAATACCAAAAACTATAAGAGCCGCTATAATTTTTTTGCAAAATGTAAAGCATATAGTTTCATCCTACTATAGTTTACAATTGAAACCAAAGAAAAAAATGACAGGAAACAGAATTCTAAAAAAATAGTTTCACCCATTCAAAAAAAAAAAGTTTCACCCACATTTTTCTCAAATAAGTCTAAAAAATTATATCCGCACCCTAAAAATAATCAAAAAATCCCCAGAGTCATACGAGTCTGTTAAAACTTGCCCAATTCAAATGGATTTTGGTGGATTATTTGTTTAAATGATCCAATAACTTACCTGGCCTCGCCTAGTTATGGCACCGGTTTCGGGTTTTCGATTTGCCGGTCGAATTGGGCCGAGTTTAATAACACTACCCAAGAGTAGTATCTAAGGAGGTAGAGAGATATTAGGGGTACAATTTGGGCGTATTAACCTGAATTCAATCTTAGTCCAACCCGAAAAAAAAATAGGACTTAAGTTAAAATTTTTAATACTTGAATTGAGTTTGGGCAAAAAAATTCAACCTGAATTGAATTTGGGCAAGTCTTGAGTTAAGGCATCGGGTTGTCGGGTATAACTCGATTATAAAAATCGGTTTGAATTCGATTATTAAATCGGGTTGAATTCGATTATTAAATCGGATTAAGCCTAAATATACATAAATATATAAATATATTTAATTAGGATTAGTATTAGTATTTATCTTTACTTTGTCGAGTTCAAATTTTCACTTCACTTCAAGTCTTCTTCCTTGTGCCTCTATTACTTTCAGATCCCTCTCTTACTTGTCACTCTTCATTTTCTCAACTTTCTTCTCTCAATCGTCACTCGTCTGAGTCATCTCATACTCTCAGCCTCCCTTTCTCACTCGTCACTCCTCTTTCTCTCACTCATTTTTTCTTCATCTATGTTTCGCCCCTTTATCTCATATCACTTGAAAAAATCAACATGAATTAAGTAACTTAAGTCTAACTCGATTTTAACTCGAAATTAACCCCAAATTAAGTAACCTGAATTCAATCCGAACCCGTACGAAATAATCTTGAGCAGTACTCGCGTTGAGTATCTCGAATTGAGGTAGAGTTAGAGTTAAATATTATATTCTTAGGGTTGAGTTAGGGTTGACTTCTCAACCTGCCCAACCCCCGAGTTGCACCCCTAAGAGATAGAGAGGGATGAATTGTGGGGTGGTCTTTTTTGGTAAATTACATCCGAGGCCTCTAATATATGTAGAGGAAATGATATTTTGTACCCGAAAAGATTTAAATATTTATATTTTGTATCTTCATTGTACCCTTAATATATTAAAAACATTTCAATGTGATACTTTTGCTAATTTTTGTTGTTCGTTTCATTAAAAACTACCTCATTGACATTGACAAAAAATCTTTTAATTTCCTCCAACTTATTTAATATGCATAATTTACAAATAATTATGCAAAATCTCAAAATTCATGCAATAATAATGAGTCTAAAACGGGACTACTAATTCCACACGCGGCTCAAAAACTCAATTAGATCAATAAAAAATTAGTCTTTTACTGTTTGCTCTACATGGGTTTTGTGGGATAAATGGGTGAATCCGTTAAACTCATTAAATTAACATATTTATATGTACACAATTAAACACGATTTATACAGTTAGTGAATTACATATGAACAGAAGTGAATTGAATATAAGTTGAGTAACCATAATAAAAATCAATTAAGAGCTCTAATCCTAACCTAAAATACTGTCTGATTGATATATAAATCTTACACGTCAAAAATACCCCACCTCAGATTTGAGATGATTTCTTCTCAATTTGTATAGGATAGTGACCTATCTTTTTCTCACTCCAAAGCCAAATGTTGTCAAAACAAAACATAAAAGGAGATTAGTGTTGTGTTGGCTTTTTTTAACTTTTATAGCTTCTTTACCGTTGATGTTGGCATGTAGTGATCGGTTCTGATCCGTTCTGCTCTATTCTGTTCCTGGCGAACAGAACAGACATGCCATTCTAAAGCTGCGGAATCGAGACGATCCACTAAACTATATTTGATAAAATTGTATTTGAAATCCGCTACGAACGTTTGCTGACACACTCTGCCACCCGCACACTGACCTCTTCTTCCGTACTGACCATCCTCTCTCTCCCTCTCCCTAATAGTCACTCACTATCCACTACCCTCGAGCTCCGAGAGGCTTCTTACCCGGAAGAGAGAGAGAGGCGTTGTAGAGCTAGCATTTTGCGTGGAGATAATTGTTGCAATCTGCAACTAAAGAGTGAGAGGACCAAGGGGGAAGATAAAGAGGTGTTAGAGATGGAGAGTAGATTTGTTGGAGAGCATATGGAGAGAGGATTCAGACTCATATTTGCAATTTCTCTGTTGCTAATGCATCTGGGTACTTGCTCACATTTCTCAGTTAGTCTTTTTCATACATGCACAGTCTATTTGCTGTGCTTGTATTTACAACTTGGGTTGTTTTTAGCTACTATGCTTATTTTTAAGCTCTTTGAGCTGTTTTTTTTTTTGGGTCTTTGAATTGGTTTACATTTTTGGTGTTGTGGATATTCTCTTAAGGCCTTGAGCAGCGATTCTATATAGTTTGTAAGTGTCGTTGCTTCTCAGACACTGCTTTTCTTAAGCATATATCACATTTGGTCTGCCTTGTGCTACTTTTGTTTCTCAAATCACTATCTTTGGCTTTCTATTGCCCATTTGCACTTAGTTTCTACTGGGTTTTCTTCTTCTTCTTCTTCCCACCCACCCAAATGCTTCCATTTGAGAGCCGACAAGTACATTATGTCATTTGGATATGGCTTGTCGATCATCTGATTTAAAAGAGGAGTTATGCTAGGATGCCGTCTTCAAGCTTTAGGCTCAAATACAAAAGCTATTGTTTGAAGCCTTTTTTTCAAGTAGTTCTGCCGGAGAATATACTTGTGGCAAGTATTGCTGCAAGTCGTCTTTGTAGAATTATCCTGTGTTGCATCGGGGAATGCGTTGGCCTACATCCGAATTGATCCTTTTATATACCATGGCATGTGTATACATCTAATTACTGGTAAATATGCCTAAAAGTTTGCCTAATGCCTAATGACTGTCAATTTGGGGATAGAAAAGGAGAAGTTTGTCACTTCAAAATGCTATTACTAGAACGAATTTATTTGCATTGTGAGCATCCATTGTCACTAAGGTATCATTGTTATACATTACTGTGAAAGCTTATTATGCTAAAAGAAATTTGAGCAAGACATCTGATATGGTGATAGATATCATTAATACAACCGATAATGTTTGTACTCTACTTCTAGATATGGAATCATTCGTATTTTTGGAATCCTGCTTCTTGAATTGTGCTGAGTGATCCAAGTATCTTGAAGTCTAGAGACTGATTTATGGGGTGGAAGAGCTATATCCTCTATTTTTTGCAATGTGTCTAACTGCCTTTAGATCTGTATAAATCAACTGATTCCTTTATTTATCTTTATCTCTCTTCCGTTATGATATTAATTGGTGATTGTCACTTTGTTTCTGAAAACGTAATCTTTTACAGTGCCTTGGCAATATGTTACACTCTTGCAAATTTATGTTTCAGGTATCTGCACCGGAAGCACTATTGGAGTATGCTATGGAAGAAATGCCGATGACCTTCCCACCCCTGATAAAGTAGCACAACTGGTTCAACTTCACAACATCAAACATGTGAGGATATATGACTATAATATCCAGGTTCTTAAGGCATTTGCAAACACTGGAGTCGAGCTCATGATTGGGATTTCAAATTTAGACTTGTTGCCATTCTCCCAGTTCCAATCCAATGCAGACACCTGGTTAAAAAACAGCATCCTCCCATACTATCCAGCAACAAAGATCACATACGTAACTGTTGGGGCCGAAGTCACAGAGGCCCCTAATAATGTTTCTGCCTTGGTAGTACCTGCAATGCAAAATATTCACACCGCTCTGAGAAAAGCTGGTTTGGATAAGAAGATCAAAGTTTCCAGTACCCATTCCCTAGGCATTTTGTCTCGATCATTTCCGCCTTCAGCAGGTGCTTTTAACAGTAGCCATGCGTTCTTTCTGAAACCCATGCTGGAATTTCTTGCTGACAACCAGTCACCTTTCATGGTTGATATATATCCATACTATGCGTATAGAGATTCCTCAAGCAATGTGTCCTTAGACTATGCTCTGTTTGAGTCATCCTCTGAAGTTATTGACCAAAATACTGGTTTGCTTTACACAAATATGTTTGATGCCCAGATTGATGCTATTTATTTTGCTCTGATGGCTTTAAATTTCAGAACAATTAAAGTCATGGTAACTGAAACAGGCTGGCCTTCCAAAGGGTCAGCCAAGGAGACAGCTGCAACTCCAGATAACGCCCAGACTTACAACAGCAATCTGATTCGCCATGTCATCAATGATACAGGTTCTCCGGCAAAGCCTGGAGAGGAGCTAGATGTTTATATTTTTTCTTTGTTCAACGAGAACAGAAAGCCTGGGTTGGAATCCGAGAGGAACTGGGGGTTATTTTATCCTGACCAGACAAGTGTCTATAGCCTTGATATCACTGGAAGAGGTCCTGTGGACACGACTACAGAGGCAAACATCACTAGTTCAAATGGAACTTGGTGCGTTGCGTCATCTACAGCTTCTGAAGCTGACCTACAGAAAGCCCTTGATTGGGCTTGTGGTGCTGGGAGTGTGGACTGTTCTGCCATTCAGCCTAGCCAGCTTTGCTTTCAGCCAGACAACCTTTTATCACATTCGTCTTATGCATTCAACAGTTATTATCAACAAAATGGAGCTAGTGATGTTGCTTGCAGCTTTGGAGGAACAGGGGTTAGAACAAATAAGAATCCAAGTAAGTTACTAGGTTTCAAGCTCTTTGTGTATGGCAACGTTGGCTTTTCTCAGTTTTCTTTATTGTCAGATGAATATCTATAAATTTTTTGGGATATGGGATTGTTCCCTGCCCGGTGAGGCGATGGTGCACACATATGAAAAGGGTACTTAAGGGGAATGCTGGATTGGGCTGCTTTTACATCAACTTATTGAACAATACTGATGCTGTTGATTTGCTGTGGAAAAATGACACGTGCAATCACAAATTATGCTTTTGCACAGAAACAGTTAATATTCGTTTTAGATGGTTTATCTCTTGTAAATCACCATTGAGGTGAAATAATCATGGCACAAGGGTCTGTGATTTATGACAAAACTCTTATTTTATGCCTGTTGGACACATACATAAGATGGTAAGAGATGTACTTGAACCTAATATCTATAGTTCACTGTGCGTGATGTAATAATATTCATAAACACAGATACAAAACGAGATACTTTGCCTATTCATTCGAATGTTTGAAGGGAAAGCCACTATATCACCTGTTAAAATGTGCAGTTCAGTTTGTCAGTTGTGACTATAGCTTGTTTTGGCATGGCACAATCTTGGGGCACCAGTTATTAAAATTTGTTTTCTTCACTTGTTGATTTGTCAATCACACACACCCACACACACACATGAGAGAGAGAGAGTATTATTTTTAGTTTTATGCATTAAGATACCAGATTTGGCTCATAATAAGGACACTTCAGAAAACTCACCTTTAATTTGTATTGGGTTTGTGCAGGCTATGACAAGTGCTTTTATATGACAGCAGGGTATATTTACCATCTGATTTGACACTCTTTCAAATTTTAAGAATTCATATTCTTTTTTGCTCTGTTATTCATATTGATTACTCTGGATTTTGCACAAATTTTGCAGGAACAACAAAACTGCTGCAAGTAATGTGACCGCAATTCCTTCAAAATCATTGTCGTCCATAATAAAAGTTTCTGTGTGGATTCCTAGTTTCCTACTGATCACTTGCATTTTTCTGAATCTGGGCCATGTCTAGAAGGAATTTGATTTTGGGAATGAAACTAAAGAAAAGAGGGGGGGGGGGGGTGCCTTTGGAGAAGCAAAAGGAAGTTATTTACATGGAAAGTTTTTTCCCAAGTTTAACATGATAAGAGGGAAGTGTCTGCCTATTGTAAGTAATATTCCTCCTAGTTTTGTATGATAGCAGTAGAGTCTTGGGGTGAGAACTGGATGCATGAACCAATCCTGTAAGATTATTTATTCATCTGTATGCGCATTTTGAAGCCTGAAAACTTGAAGTCGTGCATTGTGTATTCTACATAGGTTGCCGCATTTGTAGTTCGACTGGCAAATCTATTGCATGATATTTTGCAAATTTTTTGAGTGGGTTGGTTACAATTTATTTATCTATTATTTGTAAGCTTATATTGTTAACAAACTAGATGCTATACTGCTCGTTCTGGATATTGTTCTCAGCTATTAGGTACTGCCATCTTGTTAGTAAAGAAATCACACGATACCTTGACGATGCTGCACATCACAATAAAGATAGCAGTAGTATAAGAAAATGACTACTACATCAATTGCTTAGGATGACATTTTGGGAACAGAGGATCATTGAAGTACCTGGCCATGCATTTGTACTATTTCTCTCCTAGTGATTGAATGCAAAACTAAGGCAGTGAAAACGTAGTGTAGTAATTCTAGAAATTGAAAGCAACGTGAATTTCCACCAAATTCACAGTCAATGAGAAAGCAGCTATCAAGCTGGGGTCCAAATCCAAATCGACTAAGAGGGCTTCAAGTTGGAGAGATCTGGTTTGTCCTTCTGATTCGTGAAACATTGGCCAAAACCGAAAGCCAAAGTTTACACGCCAAGTTCACTACAGATTTTCAAAGAAAATGAACTCCAAGTGTACACGCAACTTTGGGTTGTACAGGAAAATTTTCTGCCTTTCATTTTCCACAACTTTTCTGTTTAACAAACACCTCTTAAAAGTTAAGGGCTTGTTTAAGTTACATCTAAAAAATAATATTGAAAAAATAATTTTTTTAAAAAAATTTTAAAAAAGCATTTTTTTGATATTTTTATATTATAAAATCTGTTTAATTATATGTTTTTAAAAATAGTTTTATAGAACAAAAAGTAGTAAAACCTGTTTGAACAATAATCTACAAAATCCTCACCCCACTTTTTATTTTATCACTTGTGCTCCTCTCTCTAGCCCCGTCTCTCTCTATCTTTCTCTTTTCTCTCTCTCCCTCTCTCTTCTCCCATTATCTTCTCACACAACAAACACATAGCGCAAACACACCCACACATTTATGTAGCAAACACACACAGAACAAACACAAAAACATCGCACACAGCAAACCCACACACAAATTTGTGTATATACATAGATCTGCTGGATTCAATAGAGAGAAAGAATTGAGAGAGAGTGGCCTCAACACTGCTGAATTGAATTACGAGAGAGTCTAAAAATGTTTCTAACAAAACTCAAAGTTAAAATCTCATTAAAGAGGAGGTGAGTGTTTCTGTGTTTTTATTATGATATAGAAAACTGAGAAAACATCATTTAGAAATTTTTCAAAAAGTTGGTTTAGTTTTCATTTTTTTTCTTAAAAATGGAGAACAAAAAACTTATCGAAACAAGTTTTCTTTTATTTTTAGAAATTTGAAAACATAAAATTGTTTTACAAATACTAACCAAACACATTCTAATTTTTCCTCATTTTTTCTCTCTCATTTCTTGAGAAACAATAGAAGCCTTTTTGGTTGCAAAGTCACCCAATAACTTACACTTTATTTGGTAAGATGAAAAAATAAAAAGTTAGAGAGATAAATTAAATATCATATTTAGTAAAGAAGGAAAATAGAAAAGATGAAAAAATAAATGAATGAACTTTCCTTTCAACTTACTAAAATTAATCCCTCCAAAATTAAGAGGTAAAATGAATGAAAAGTTAATAATGTATTGAAATATATGTTATTTGTTTATACATTTATATATATATATATATCAATTACATATTATGTATATATTAATTCCATATATAGATATAATAGTATATACATTATTTATACTTTTTCCAAAAAAATAAAATAAAAAAAATACTTTTTCTATTATTGAACACAAAAAAAAATAAATCAATTCTTCCCACTTTTCATCCCTCTTACCAAATACAAAAGAGAGAATGAAATATTAATCCCTTGAAAGATAAAAAGTATATTACTTTCACTTTTCATCTTTCTATTTTTAATCCATCCTACCAAATTGGGAGAAATAATATGAAGGGGATTTCAATTTCCACTAATAGTCTATTTGGTAGGGTGGATAAATCAATAAAAGGACGAAAAATGAGAATAATGATGCACTTTCTATTCTTTAAGAAAGAAATCTCTCTCTTTTTAATTTTTAATTTTTAAAATTTGTTATTAAAAAAAGGAAAATTTTCATCAACACCCCCTCTAAATAAGTCTATTTTCAATAACACCCCTTGTCTTTTTTGAAATTTCACTGACCTCCCTTGTCAGTGTTGGTCGGCTAACAGACGTGACATGAATAGACATTTTACCATTTTACCCATGAATTTTATAAAGAATTACATATTTACCAATTATTTTTCATTAAACTATATATAAATATATATTCCTATTTTCCAAGTGTTATGTGCAGTACTATTAAACTAAATATAAATATTATATAGTTTAAGTGTACGGTGTCATCAATTTTTTTTTTTAAAAAATAATTTTGATTTTTTTTCCTTATATTATGTTTAAACGTACGTGTCAACGGTTTTTTTTAAAAAAAAAATTCTAAAAAATTTATTTTGAATTTTTTCCCTTATATTATGTTTAAACATACGGTGTCATAATTTTTTTTTTTTTTAAATTATTTTAAATTTTTTCCTTGTATTATGTTTAAGCGTGCAGTGTCACCGCTTTTTCTTTTTTTTTTTAAAAAAAAAAATTATTTTGAATTTTTTCCTTATATTATGTTTAAGGGTACGGAATCACCATTTATTTTTTTAAAAAAATTTCTAAAAAAATTATTTTAAATTTTTTCTTTGTATTATGTTTAAACGTACGGCATTACCGGTTTTTTTTATTTTTATTTTTTTTTAAAATTATTTTAATTTTTTTCCTTATATTATATTTAAGCGTTCGGTGTCAACGTTTTTTTTAAAAAAAATTATTTTGAATTTTTTCTTTATATTATGTTTAAACGTACGATGTCATTGGTTCTTTTTTAAAAAAAATTTCTAAAAAAATTATTTTAAAATTTTTATTTATATTATGTTTAAGCGTACGGTGTTACCGGTTTTTTTTTTTTAAAAAAAAATTATTTTGATTTTTTTCCTTGTATTATGTTTAAGCGTACGATGTTACCAATTTTTTTTTTAAAATTATTTTAAATTTTTTCTTTATATTATGTTTAAGCGTACGGTGTCACCGATTTTTTTTTTAATTTTTTTTATGGTGTCACTGATTCATAACACTAAATTTTTATATTATTTTTCACCGATTCATGCTAGAACCAGTGGCTTGCATTCATTGCCACGTTTTTGTAGTTAGGTGATTGAGTTGTTGAGGTATGTGAGAGAGGGACAAGGGTTTTATATGGAATAAGAAGGATAAAATTGGCATTTCATAAAAAATTTAGTATGACATCAACACTTTTCTAATTGTCTGTAACGACCGGTTACGATAAGGGGTGTCTTTAATTTAACAGCGTAAACCAGAAGGGACTGCAGTGAATATTCAGAATGGGTAAGGGGTGTCTTTGAATTTATGCCTAACTAGAGGGGGTGTTAATGAAACTTTTCCTTAAAAAAATATAAATACATATTTTACCATTATATTTATATATGAAATTAATGTCTACATAATATATAATTGATAAATAATATATATAATAAAGTACAATCCAATTCAAATTACAAAAAATAAACAAAATAACTTTTATTATTCGGGATTGAGATCGCTTTAAATTTTACTTTAAAGTTAATCTAACGGCTAATATTAACACCCTAAATTCAATAGAAAAAATAGACATTTAAAGGTCTGTTTGGAGTAATTTTTTAAAAGTACTTCAAAAAATTATTTCTCATAAGTATTTTAAATAAAAATAGTAATTGAAATCGTCCCACCACTACCTCTATCACCACCCCCCCACCGCTCCACCACCATCACTATCGTCGTCGCCACCCTACTATATCCACCTCCACCGTTGCTACCACCTTACCACCACCACCATAACCACTACTATTACCACCACCACCCCACCATCATTACTACTACCACTGTCCCACCACTTCCATCGCCCCACCACCGCTACTAGTACACCCTACCATCATTATCATCGCCGTCGCACCTTACTACCACTGTTACTGTCCCACCATCACCCCTACCACCACCACCCCCACTGTCCCATCACCATCCTCATGACCATCACCACTGCCCCCACCCCACCCCACCCTCATTACCCCACTACCACCACCACTATCATCACTCGCCACCGATTATTACCATCGTCGTTCATGACCACTACTCACCATCATCGTCATCTTATTCTTATATTTATTATTATTACCACCATCATCCCACTACCACCGTCACCTATCATCAACACCCATCATCGCCACCAGTTATTGTCACTTACCCCACCACACGTACCACCACCAATCACCATCATTTGTCATTGTCCACCACTACAGTCACTCACTGTCACCTATCCCCATCATACTTACCATCACCGTCATTCGCCACCACCCATCACATTGTAGTCTAGAAAAATCCATCGTCGTCTTACCATCACCGCTGCTAACTACCACCACCCACACCCACCACCACCACCATTGTTGCCACCTATGACTGTTACTACTATCATCGTCACTCAAAACTCACTACCATCTTCACCATTGCCGTCCACAACTGCTACCACCACCATAGTTGTAGCCTTACCTACCACAACCATCACTGTCTCTCACCATCACCACTATCATCCACCACCACTACCACTGCTCACCTCACAACAATCGATGCTTAAATTTTTTTTATCTTTTCTCTATGTTTGTAATTTTATTTTAAGTGTAAATATAAATATGTTGATTATTTTTTTTATTATTCCATGTCTTCAGACACGAGAAACAACTAGTGTATATATATATATATATATATATATATNTACCACCACCACCCCCACTGTCCCATCACCATCCTCATGACCATCACCACTGCCCCCACCCCACCCCACCCTCACTACCCCACTACCACCACCACTATCATCACTCGCCACCGATTATTACCATCGTCGTTCATGGCCACTACTCACCATCATCGTCATCTTATTCTTATATTTATTATTATTACCACCATCATCTCACTACCACCGTCACCTATCATCAACACCCACCATCGCCACCAGTTATTGTCACTTACCCCACCACACATACCACCACCAATCACCATCATTTGTCATTGTCCACCACTACAGTCACTCACTGTCACCTATCCCCACCATACTTACCATCACCGTCATTCGCCACCACCCATCACATTGTAGTCTAGAAAAATCCATCGTCGTCTTACCACCACCACTGCTAACTACCACCACCCACATCCACCACCACCACCATTGTTGCCACCTATGACTATTACTACTATCATCGTCACTCAAAACTCACTACCATCTTCACCATTGCCGTCCACAACTGCTACCACCACCATAGTTGTAGCCTTACCTACCACAACCATCACTGTCTCTCACCATCACCACTATCATCCACCACCACTACCACTACTCACCTCACAACAATCGATGCTTAAATTTTTTTTATCTTTTCTCTATGTTTGTAATTTTATTTTAAGTGTAAATATAAATATGTTGATTATTTTTTTTATTACTCCATGTCTTCAGACACGAGAAACAACTAGTATATATATATATATATATATATATATATGTATATATATATATATATATCAAATAATATACATTTTAACATACATAATTAATTTTTCATCTAATTTGTTCCTCATTTTAGAAGAATTAACTTTAGTGAGTTAAAAGAAAAATTAATTCATCTACTTTTTTATTTTTTTTATTTTTCTTCCTTATCAAACATAATATTTTATCTATTCTTTCAGCTTTCTATATTTTCCTATGTCATCGTAACTAACAAAACATTAAGATAGATCACATCATTAATTGCACATGTATAAGTTGAGCCCCACCAATCCATAAAGAAAACTATGGGAATGTGTACCAGAGGAGATCCGGATCCAATGTTCGACGAACAAACGATTATTGCATAGGATCTATCCGGCCAACCAAGGTATTACACACCCAAAGTACAAATATAGAGTTGATCACAGTCACCAAATCATCACACAGCTTGCCTCTAGCACCCTCGCTGCTACCATCCTTCACAACATGGTGGAATGAAGGTCACCATCCTCCCCCCATCTCTGTGCCTCAATATAATGACAGCATGCTTAAACCTAAAGAAACTAAAACCGAGAGGAATACAACAATATTGAGGTCTAGGCCAGCATATCATCCGATGTATGTTTCCCTGTGAACACAACTACTAGCAGCGTGCAAATTTGAATTTACCGAGGAAAAAAAACATGCAAATTTGAATATTTTCATCGTCAGCCCTAAAAAATGACCTAGACAGACGATCTCAAACTGGAATCCATAAATTCTTACTAAATTTTCAGCTTTGGTTTTTGTAAAACGATGCATTAATCAAGAAAATAAAACAAGAGAAAACTAAGGAGGGAGGTTGGACTTCGAAGAATTCCACTACCTCTCATGGATACAGAGCCTAGAAGCCATTGGGTCGGCCATCAGCATTAGTCCGTTTGATCAAACACTGAAGCTTAATTTAACATACCCAAACCATAATTCCCACAGCTCGACTCCACCGCATCAAGGGTTTTGTCCTTCAACTCCATCCAAACCACATCTTGAAGGGTTACAAAAAACTATAATCATTTAATTCAAAACTTTGCTGTTAAAGCAATGTGGCAGTGGCAAACACAGACACCATGCCATCCCAAGATAAGAAACAAATACAATAAAATCCTACACAGAATGATTACACAAACCAAATATTATACTTACGAGAGATGTCAATCATTTAGATATCCATCAGAAAAACCACTCAAAAGTAGCCTGGCTCGAAATCATCATAACATTATTCATAAGAAAATTACAAAGACAAGACCATTGAATTCAGGAAGAAACCATATTTCTCACTTCTCAAGCACCAAACCTTGTATTATCATTTCACTGCAAAGATATCAAGAGCTAGAAATTAGATTTAAGTTTGTAAAGACACTCCAAAAATTGCTGCAAAAATCAAAACGTACCAAATAAATTAAAGACCCTGATCAACAAGATAATCACCAAGCCTTTCAACAATCATGTTGCACTGGCCTGGAGTCATTGGCTCATCATAGACACCAATGATCAAGGCCTGATTGGTCTTTTTAACAGTTACACCACCAGGTCCCTGAAACCAAAATGACAAACGGTCAAATATCCAACCATCAGCAACAAACTGGCTCTAAGAAGCAACAGGTACAGGGTGAGATTCGAAGATCTACTATAAAAATTCTATGTCAATAAATGTCTTTTAGTTATGCTCCACGTACAGCTTCAGATGCAGTTATGCTAACATAATTGCAACACCAATCTAAGAAAGTGACTAGCACTATGACCAAAAGTTGTCTAAAATTTCAAATAATCCCAAGTGAATCCATGATACACAGAATGTGTTCAGCAATGCATTAACTCACCCTATGATGGAAACCCACGGCCAAGTCTGTAAATGATTGTGGCTCACCAATAGAGATTCAAGTAAGCTATTCTGCTAACTACTGTGCAGTATTAGTTTCACTATCTAGACTTGAAACATAACAAATTTGCATATCTATAGAAGAGATGAGACTGTTGCGCTTTGGAATATCAATGATACACTCTAGGTTTCAGATTGAACAGGACAACACATCTGCAGGTTCATGTACGCACACTCGAGTACATGTATATTTATAAGCAATAATCACACCAAGATTGAGTGTGAGTTCATCACCTTCTTTCCTCGAATGACAGCACCTGCCTCGCCTTGAATAACCATGTATTTTGTGCCACCGAGGTACAAGCCAGTTGGAGCAAGTGAACCGGGCTCATTAAAGTCGTTCATAATGGCAGTTATTTCTTCTGGCTTGAACTACAATAACATGGAGACAAAGGCAACAAATCAATGCGTGTTCAATGTTCATCAAAGAGAAAAGGCGATGTACATTGCATTAAAAAATAAACCCAATATTTATTTGCATCAATCTGGCTCCAAAAAATTCATTTGAGAATTGAGATGCCCATCATCCAATAAACTAAAGGGTCAGAGGAATAAAAACATAATGCTTGCATTTTTCCTCTCTTTTCTAGCTTTTCCCATTTTTGACCCTTTGAGACTTTTTTTTTTGGTGTTTTCAAACTAATGGGAGTGGTATGAAAATAATCACACTTATTACGTCTATCTAGAAAAAGGGAAAAGAACTTCAGAGCAATTTAACTAATTTAAACATCCAAAGCGCACAAAGGTACAGATCACACAGTAAAGAATGATAGCAGCTACAGCTTATGCAGATACAAAATAATCCCTTAGAGCAACTCCAAAGGGAGTTGCCATTTTGGGAGTGCCAAATCACCCATTTGCAATCTTAAACAGTATTTTGGTATCCCTCAATTATAAATCTGTCATCCAAAATGGGGTGCCATTTTCATATTTTCATTCGTTAGATCTATATTCATAGTTGGATCTTTCAGCAATTTAACAGATCTATATTCATCAATCAATTTGCAACCTCTCCCTTTCTCTCTCCAAATTTGCCAAAAATGCCACCCAAGAGCCTTGATGTCATTTTACAACCCTTTATGCCACCCCCTTGGAGTGGAGAATTTTGAATTTCGGATGGCATTAAGGGTTGCCACCCCTGATGCCACTCCCCTTGGAGCTGCTCTTGGTCGTCCATATATTCAACAAATAAATACACATATAATTTCATAAATCAACTCAGATCACATAAGAATTGCTTAATTCATTGAAGCCATAAATCATCAACACAAAAAAGAAGAAGATCAAAGTAAGAATCTACAAATCAAATTCAATCCAAGAAACGACTTCAATCAGATCGAATCAATTACTGAATCAATCAAAATCCCAATCAGCTCCGCCGATCAGATCTGAAGCTCATCATCAAATCAATCAAATAATTTGCTTCTACAAATAAAAAATGAAATCGTTTCCAACGAAAAAACCTGAGGAAAGGTGGAGCTCTGGGCCCAGACACTGCCGTCTTGGCCGATGATGGCAGTGGAGGTGAGATGATTGCCTTCGATGTCGCACATCAAGTGCTCGTCAACGTAAGTTTGCCACGACATCTTCGATTTCTAGCTTCTGTTCTTCCGACTCGAGTTTTTGATTCGAACTTACAGATGATTTCTGTGTAGCTGAGAGGGAGAGAAAGAGAGAGGAAACTGTGTTGTGGTTGTCTTCTTCAGAGAGACGATAACGTCGAAGCTACGAAATGTGAAGCAATCATCACATTTTATGCAGATGGAGCGGTAAGGCCACTGGGGTTGTGTAAGAAAGTTAAATGTCATAGATGCCCTTGATATTTTGTACTTTTAACAAAATGACTCTTGCTCAGTCAATCGATCGGTTCTAATTGGAATCCAATTTCAAAAGTTGGATGTGAATTTGAATCCGATAAATTTAACGAATTTTATTTTGTAGTTCATATCAAAATTCGTTAATAACTAAATTGATATGATTCCATTCGAATAATTTAATTAATTAAATTTTAATAAATTATACCTAAATTTTAATTAAATTTTTTTAAATAATCACTTAATTTCTTTAATATTTTATATAAATAATTTGGATCGGATCAAAATCGAATCCGATACAGATATATCCAAATTTAAATCCATAAAAGATCAGATGTCGAATTCGAATTCGAGTTCAGATTATAAGTAAAAAATATTAAGTCATATTCAGTTAATCATATTTGGATTTGAATCAGAATATGATCTACTGACAAACCTAATTACTATATAAACAGTAGGCCACATTATTATTATAGTGACCTAATTTATTGAACTAATATATTATAATTACAAAATTAATTTTAAGTCTTATCAAGTATTGAAATTAGCGTTAAATTTAACGATTATAATAGAACTACATCTTTAACTAAACAAATTAGGTT
Organism: Ilex paraguariensis; assembly: GCA_963454935.2. Classification (NCBI taxonomy): domain Eukaryota; kingdom Viridiplantae; phylum Streptophyta; class Magnoliopsida; order Aquifoliales; family Aquifoliaceae; genus Ilex; species Ilex paraguariensis. The sequence goes on along the minus strand of CAUOFW020006057.1, from coordinate 41,667 downwards.
AGATCGTTTTGTAATCTTACATTTGCTTACAAAAAATAAAAGAAAATTGCATGAATTATTTAAGAATTAAACAAATTTTTATTCACATTCTAAACTTGAACACGAAAAATGAATGTAATAGGACCATAAATGTCACAAGGTTAATTCTATAATATAAAATAAAGTAGCTTTTAATAAGTTTATCCGACAATATTAAATAGATTCATCAAATGGCCATCAACATTCTTCTCAAAATTATTTTCATTACACCGTACTTTTAGGTACGAATTATCACTAATAACACATAATACAATTCAATACATCTTAACCAAGGTCGAATCTCACCGTGTCACAAACATTTATGTACATGGCTACACGATAAGCCCTTACAGTATCCACTAAAATATAGGATGAAAATAGAAATTAAGGTCTTTTGGAAGTTAGTATACTAAATTAGACATAATTGTAAAAAAGTACATAAAAAAATATATTGAAAATAAGTATATTGTTGAGATACAAAGACATAACTACCCATTTATAAAATTGTCTTTCCTAAAAACTGCAAGAAGGAATTTATCTTAATTGCTGAAAATTAGAGACATTTATTTACGAATCTCTTCATCTTCAGAAAACGTTATGTATACTTATTTGTCCTCACAGAAAATCAATTCATCTTCTTCGGAGAAAAAATCTTACTTTCTGTCTTTTATAAACAACTAAAGGGGTTTCGACTGTTAAAAATACATCGAATTACAGAACATTTGGTGTTAGATTGACACAAACTCAAGAATTGTGAAAGATTTGTTTGCAATTTAAAGAAACTTTCGAACTTCGGTATTTATAAACCTAAACATAGGCGTTGATTGTTGCTCGTTGCCCTGTGTTTAATAATTTGGTATTTGTAAACCTGAAACATGCGTTGATTGTTGCTCGTTGACATGCGTTTAATAAAGTAAGCGTTGAACTTCGTCAATCCATGTACTTTTTTTTTTGACATCATGGGTTATCCAAAATAAAAATATTATTACATTTTTTTTTTGATTTTGATGTTTTTTTTTGGTTGAGAGTTCTTGTTCCCTGAATATCTATATGATTTCGTTTTTAAAAGAAAAATCTCGTTGTTCAACCCATTTGATGTAAGATCGTCAACATATATTTTTTGAAAATTTGTTTGTCATTTGAAGATATGTACGAACTTCAGCATTTGAAGAGTATAACCAGTTGTTGAAAGTTGATCGTTGGCCTGTGTAAAATATGATGTTTCTGCCATGTGAATAAAACTGTGTGTATCTCCTAACTGTTGACTATGTTTCTCTCATAATATAACAAAAACAGTGTAATAATACACTGTAATAAAGATAGTGTAACAATACACTATAACAAAAGACAGTGTTAAGTGATTTTGTGGATATGATAACAAATTCAAAACAAATATGGACTATTTGAATAAAATTATATACAAATATATGTTTGACAAAATAATTCAATAATTTGTGTAAGTGTCTTGTTACACTGTTATTGTTACAGTGTTATAGTGTTCGAATATTAAAAAAACAGAATAATCACATTTAAAATGATAGACATAAATCTAGTGAAGTCATAAATTCAAATCTTGTAATTGCTTAGATTGAATGATAAGGATAAAATAATGTTTTCAGATTTGCACTGATAAATGACTTCCAAGCCGAAGAAGAAGAAGATAATAAAAGATATTGTTTCAAAATTTAGAATTCAAAGTAACTAATTTATCCTCACAATAAATGGAAGAATCAAATCATCCATTAAATTAGAAGATTTTTAATGCATACATTTATCCTAAAAAATAACGGAAGGATCAAATCTTCTATTAAATTACGAGATTTTTAATGCATACATATAATCTCAAAAAAAAAAAAATTTTAAAAAATAAATCGTATGAATTAAAGGAGCACAAATGTCAAAGAAAAATCCAAAAATTTTAAATTATGTACTTGGACACAAATAAGAACTAAAATTAAAGACTTTTTTTCTTTACATTTTTTTTGTGTACTTTTTTACAATTAACTCCACAAAGATTGAGTTTCAAAATTTGAAATTCAAACAAAATGATGTTTAATGCATAAATAAACGAAATATTAAAGTAATTCCATAAAATTAGGAGTTGTTTAATGCATAAATATAATTTGAAAACAAAATCACTTTCCAAAAAAAAATATGCATGGATCAAGAGAGGACATAAATGTCACAAGAAAATTTTGAAAATTTCAAATAATGTACTTGCACACAAATAAGAATCAAATTAAGGACTTTTTTACTCTATATTTTTTTTTGTGTATTTTTTTACAATTAACTCCAATTTGATGTACATGCTTTCAATTTACCGTAGAAATTAAGAGGTGGAGATTAGTAGAAAATAATAATATTATCCGAGAACTATCATAATGATGTTATATAATGGATTAATAGTATTTTTGATCATTAAAAAATGTATTTTTTTATCAGTTTAGTCTTTATTGTATCAATTTGTTCACTAAAATATTCAATTCTTATAATTTTGAACTCTACATAGNTATCAGTTTAGTCTTTATTGTATCAATTTGTTCACTAAAATATTCAATTCTTATAATTTTGAACTCTACATAGACGAATTATTAAGTTTTTAATAAAATGATCACGTGTTAAGCACGTCATACGGTCTAAAAAAATAACACGTGATCATTTTTGTCAAAAAAATTTGATGGATTATCTAATTAGAGACTAAAGTAACACAGAGAAAATATTTAAGAATCAAACTTATAAAATTAAAACAATGATAACTAAATTGANGAATTGTAGGGTTCTTTATGGGTTTTTTTACTTTGTATAAATATATATGTAGGCAGTCAAAAGAGGGCAAAATAAAAAAATTAAAAAAAAAAGGAAGAAACAAAGAAAGAAAGAGACGGCTTAAGGGAGAGAGAAGGAAGGAGGAAAAAGAAAAAAATTGATTGATTCCNTGGTTTTTTTTACTTTGTATAAATATATATGTAGACAGTCAAAAGAGGGCAAAATAAAAAAATTAAAAAGAAAGGAAGAAACAAAGAAAAAAATTAAAAGTATGGATTAATTATTTCTCTTATGATTGTATATATATATATGAGTCTTACGGTACCTTGTTGATTATTAAAATTATTAGGATGAATTTTAAGTTTATAGTTGTTTAAAATTGATTGAGTTTAATCAATATGTTGAAAAAAGAAAAGAAAAAGAGATTTGATTTGAACTTACCCAATATACAAGCTAGATGATTTCATTGGTGGAAGGAGACAAAGTCTTGAAATTATATAAAGAACTTTTAAAGAACTTTTAAAGCTTTTGACTTTAAAGAACTTTAGTTTGACCTCTATATTCTTTAAAATTTATTTTAATCATTGTTTTACTTAGTAAGTTGGAAGAATAGAATTTTGAAAATTTTATAGGAGTCCCGAAAACTGAAAATTCCTTTTTCAAAGAAATTATACTTTGATCCCAAAAATTTTAAAATTATAATTTAACCCCAAAACTTTAAGAGCTTTTTATAAACTGCCCAGATTACATCCATACCCTATTAACTTACATTAAAAATATTATTTCTATGTAAATGATATATAAAGTATATATCAATTGGTAGAAAGTATAAAAATTAAATATAAAATTGCGAAATAACGAAGTTAGGAATAATGATTGATCGTTTTATGTTATTTTGAATTAGGTGGTGATTACATTGAGGTTGAGATAAAAGGCTTTGAATTGAATTTTGGGAATCAAGGTGAATAATTTATTACTTTTTTTAGGAGGATTTTCTTTATTCAATGTGTTGGTGTGTGCGTGTAGATTTTCATATATATGAAATATGTGTTGATGTTTGGAGTTGCATTATATGTGAATTTTTTAAAATTTGTGGGATAATTTTATATCATTACTTTGCTGATAAAATAAAAATTTTACGTACTTTGGGACTAAAATTACAGTTTTTGTGTGTGTAAAAATCATGTTTATAAGACAGGAACTAGGATTATCAGGTCTAAGTGGTAACAAGAGATTGTGTCAGTCATCAGACTAGTGATGACAAGAGACTGAACCAGTTATCAGACTAGTAATAACAAGAGACGGGACCAATCATCAAGCTAATGATGACAAGAGACTAGACCAGTTACCATACTAGTTTTAATAAGAGACTGAGTCAGTTACCAGACTAGTGGTAACAAACATGATTTGATAAATGTATTTGAAACTAAATGTGTGTGTGTGAATGTTTTGGGTTATAAATGTGTTTTCATTTATAAAGTTATTTGTGATCATGAAATTATTTTGTTTAAATGATTATGTGAGAGGGATTGAGATATAATTTGCTGAACTTATGTGTATATCAAAGTTTATTTTCGTATATAAACTGGAGAATTTATTTTCATACTTCATTAGAGGTGATTGCTATTCATGGGTTATTGTGTTCATCTAAACATTTAATATTTTTCAAGTGAGGATCACGATTATGAGTAAGTTTACAGATAAACAAGTGATTAGAGGACTTGAAAATTTATTTTAATGTAGGTCTTCAGAAATAAAAGTCTTTTATAGTTTTGAGACAAATGTTTAATTGTATTAGGAACAATATTGCTGACGTTTAGAGTAGTGAACCTTACGGTTTAATTATTATTTTGCATAGATTTAGTAATGATGTTAGCAGGTAGGGGCCAGGGTGGGCACGTGCCCCCTCCCCCCCTACCCCCATTTTTTTTTTATTAGTTAAATATATGTATTATATATTTATACATATATATTATGTGTGTCATCTCATTTATATTATGCCTACATTATTTACCCAAAATAATTAAACAATTAAGTCCATTTAAAACAAAAAACATTGAACTCACTATTATCTATCTAAACTTATTAAAAAAATCAAATATTTGACCTATCACAATCCACCCAAATCTATTAAAAAAATAAAAATTTTAGCCCAACATTAAAAACAAAATTTTTGACCCAACATTAAAAACAAAACTTTTGGTCCACTATCATTAAAAAACAAAATTTTTGGTCCACTTGACTAATGCTTATTTTATCTATCTTTTTTTTTTTTTTCCTCTTTGTATCATTCACTCCTAGCTAACCACTGCCCACTAACCAGCCACAAGAAAAAGAGAAGAAATAGATAAAAGATCAACACAAGAGAAGCTCAGTTTCTTGAGTTTTTTGTCCTTTCTTACACCAACCTATAAAATTATTTTATACATTATATTTACCCCTAAATTTTTGAAAATTTTAATAATGGTTCCAATCTTTTTTTTTTTTTTTAATAAATTAGTGGACCACTAATTCTCTAAAATAAATATGTTAGTTTTGGATTGAGTTAATATTTTATTTGTATATAGACGAAAATACAATATTTCTTTTTATCTAACACAATATTCGTTACTTTTTCAAGAATAATTTTTAGTTTTCATTTACTATTTTTTTAGTAATAGTAGTCTATAACCTAATAAAATACGAAAATTAATTTACATTTAATTAATATACAAAATTTTATGTACTAAAAAATTTATTTTGTATCTTTTTGTTTCGGCTAAATAAAAATTGAATTTACTATTTCACAATAATTTAGTGTTGATTCTTACTTTTTTTTATTCTTGAACTGAATTTTTTTGTATTAATTTCGGCTTAATATTTTTTTATATCAGTTATATTTTACCTCTATCATAGATATTTATAACTCTGCCCCTGATAATATATATATATATATATATATATATATATTTGAAATTTTTTATGTTAAATGGACTTTATATATCAAATATAATATAATAAATATAAATATGTTA
>CAUOFW020006057.1:15492-32610 GCA_963454935.2 Ilex paraguariensis | reverse complement strand
ATATATATATATATATATATATCAAGATTTTTTTATAAAAAAAAAAAATTTATGGCTGAGCACTGTTTCACGTGTTGTTTGGACTTATGATTGTAACATAGACTCGGGATGCATAAAATCACAAGTAAATTACACTCATCGATTAATGCAAAATTCCCTTGTAAAATTGACATTACATGAGATAGTGATTTTTCTAATATTGATTGTGTGTAACTTTGAAAATCTAGTAGTAGTGTTGTGTGACTTTGAAAAGCTAATCTTTGAACCTCTCAACTTTAAGATTTTCCCGTTTTGCTCAATTTCAATCACGTATTAGTGGTGGGACACATCAAATTGAGTGAGTGGATGTATGTAGGAAAAAACTATGAAATTGAGAGGAACCGAATTCTTAATTTTCAAAGATTATTTTTTTAAAAGTTTTGGTGATAAAAAACAGTTTTGTGTGTTATTTGGACTCATGATTGTATCATAAACTCGAGATGTAAAAAATCACAAGTAGACCACACACATCGATTAATGCAAAATTCTTTGGTAAAGCTTACAATTCAAATATTGGGATTGTAGTTCCCGGAGTTATCTCGTTTGAGCTACTCAGACAGACATTAATATGAGATATTTGATTTTTCTAATGTTCAGTGTGTTCTGGTCAAAAAAAAATTAAAAAAAAAAACTGTTCATGTGTGTGTGACTTTGTAATAATAATCTTTATGAATTTTCTATTGTGTACCTTTCAAAATCTAATATTTGGACGTAAAATCTCTCAATTTCAAGAATTTTTCATTTTTTTTTTAGCGAGGAACGTCTTTAAATAAGTTTGATATTGGACCAATTCCTATAAGAGTAAACTTTGAATACTTACGATCACCTGTAAATTATATGTATAAGTTAAGTCTGAAAGATACCCAATAAAGATCAAACTTCTGATGTTCGAGTCTACTCGTATTAGTCGATTTTAATCACTTATTAGTGATGGAACACATCAAATTGGGTGAGTGATTGTATCTAGGAAAAATAAGAAAAATTTTGAAATTGAGAGTAACGAAATTCCTGATTTTCAAGACAAAAAAAAAATACCAAGATTTTTTTAAAAAAAAATTTGGTGGCCGATAACTGTTTCATATGTTGTTTGGACTCATTATTATAACATAAACTCAAAATGAGAAAAATCACAAGTAGACATCACAAATCAATTAATGCATAATTCTTTGTAAACATTAAACTTAAGACATCTAGGGTTGTACTTTCTAAAATTATCTCGTTTGAGCTAGGCAAACAATACATGAGATATTGATTTATCTCATGCTGAGTGTATAATATTGAAAATCTAATTTTTGGACCCAAAACTTCTAAATTTCGAGATTCTTTCGTTTTCACTCTATTTCAATCGTGTTGCATCAACTTGGGGTGAGCGAATGTAATTAGGAAAAAACTGAAAACTTTTTAAATTGAGAGGACCCAATTTTCCTAATTTTCAATGCAATGGTGGTGTGCCAGTTGATTTGACAGGCAACACCATGCTTTGATTGATCTGTATCATTTTATTGTTAAGGCAACAAAACAAAGGGGCATGGACCAGTTTTGGGACCAAATCAAAAGATCAGATGCTAACATATCGTGCTTGCTTTTGCAAAAAATGGGTCCCCTTTGGACTTTCTTGGGAGTGTGGGACCCATTTTGAACTCAGCCTTTATTCCTATTGAGGGTCGTTTTTGTTTTTTTTTTTTGATATTTTAAAAAAATAGGTGAGAGTAAAGAAAAACGCTCAACGGCCACCCCGTTATCCCGTTAAGGCTTCACTGGTGAGATTATAAGGCTCTTGACATCGTCTGGAACACTTCTCGGAGCTAGACCTAGTTAGGCTAACATAGTGGCCAACCACCGATCTCTAATGAGAATTTCAAAACTCAAACTTTTAACCTTAGAGTGAGGAGTAAGGTCGATACCACCACTAGACAACCCTAATCGGTATCTCTTTCTTCGATTTTATTCTTATTTGGAGGTAAACAAGAGGCTTTAATTTTGACCAATTGTCCACTTCATATTGCGCTGAAGTTAATATTAGACTATGACATCTATAAACACACCGTCAGGTTGGTGGTTTAAGATCTTTCTGGACTCTCGTGAAATTAACAAACATGATTCATCATAGGGATTTTCACTAATTCCATTGACAGTTAGCTTTGTGGTGCGAGATTAGGGGTGTTAATTCAGATGAGTTATTTGAACTCAACTCAGATAAAATTTGAATCAAATTTAACTTTTTTTTTAAACGAGTTGAGTTTGAATAATTTTTTAAGCTCGTTTAAAAAAATGAGTCTAAATGACTCAGCTTAAACTCGCAAAATTCGATTCATTTATATATAAAATAATTGAATTATTCGAGTTCGACTCAACTCCGGGGCTCGGCTCAAATTCTAAATGACCCAAGCTTGAATAATTTTTTAGGCTAGTTTAAAAAAATAAGCTCTCCAAATTCGAATTCAAACTCAAGCTTGCAAAATTCGACTCAATTTAAACGAGTTATTTGAACTCAATTCAGATAAAATTTGACTTTTTTTTTAAAGAAGTTGAACTTAAAATAATTTTTTAAGTTCGTTTTAAAAAATNTTTTCACTAATTCCATTGACAGTTAGCTTTGTGGTGCGAGATTAGGGGTGTTAATTTAGACAAGTTATTTGAACTCAGCTCAGATAAAATTTGAATCAAATTTAACTTTTTTTTTAAAACGAGTTGAGTTTGAATAATTTTTTAAGCTCGTTTAAAAAAATGAGTCTAAATGACTCAGTTCAAACTCGCAAAATTCGATTCGTTTATATATAAAATAATTGAATTATTCGAATTCGACTCAACTTCGGGGCTCAGCTCAAATTCTAAATGACCCGAGCTTGAATAATTTTTTAGGCTAGTTTAAAAAAATAAGTTCTCCAAATTCGAATTCAAACTCAAGCTTGTAAAATTCGACTCAATTTAAAAGAGTTATTTGAACTCAATTCAGATAAAATTTGACTTTTTTTTTTAAAGAAGTTGAACTTAAAATAATTTTTTAAGCTCGTTTTAAAAAATGAATCTAAAAACCTCTACTCAAATTTACAAAACTCAATTCGTTTATATATAAAATAGGCGAATTACTCGGGTTCGGCTCAAGTTTGGAGCTCAACTCAAATTCTAAATGAGCCGAACTTAAATAATTTTTTAAACTCGTTAAAAAAAACAAATTTACCAAGCTTGTAAAGCTGGACTCAATTAACTCTCCCAAGTGCGAGTTAGGCTACGCCTCTGAGTTGTCCTTTGAAAGTGCCTACGACTTTCTGCTGTTTAAGCGCTAGTGAGATTTCCTCATTTGTTCGGACTGTTATGATCACGTCTAAGTAGAGGGATTACACAAAATCCATTGTCCTCAATCAAAAAAAAAAAAGCAAAGAGAGGAGAAAACCACGTATTATGGAAGATGTTTGGTATCCTGGTAGTTGAAAATTTCATGGAGAACATCCAATTTCAGAATCATGTGGCTTTCATAAGTTTATGCTCAACAAATGCATTTCTGTTGTCATTTAAGGAACACTACATATAATCAGATATTTCTATTCCCTNGATGTTTGGTTTCCTGGTTGTTGAAAATTTCATGGAGAACATCCAATTTTAGAATCATGTGGCTTTCATAAGTTTATGCTCAACAACTGCATTTCTGTTGTCATTTAAGGAACACTACATATAATCAGATATTTCTATTCCCTCGAAAGCGAGCTTCAAACAGAAATGTCATGCAATGTCTATTTGCGGAATTCCATCGTTCCTTATACCAATGAAAAATCATACTATAAAACACTGTTGATGCAATGTCTATTTTGTAAAATCGGAAAGTAAGTTACGCAAGATAGACATTACACAAATAGTGTTACAAAGTAGTACATAGTAATGAGCAATTTAAAAACAATCTGCTCAAAAACTAAGTGTAACAGAAATGAAGGTGCTAAGATAGATAAGTGGTATAACCATAAATTCTAAAATGAAAAATGAGAAATTAGCACAAATGTGACAGAAATTAAGAAAAAAATTGACTTAAGTGGTGGGAGCATGCTTATTGATGATCTAATATTATATCAGTCAATAGTGAAGAAGAGAAATGTGATACATATAATGATAACATGCGCGGTAAAGGTAAATCCAACTAATTTTTAGTGAGATAATAGAAAAAGATAAGATGACTTGCACTTTTAGCAAAAAATATTACACTTATACAGCATAATGATGGAAAAATATTCATATATCCGATTTGCAATAGTTGGGATAAGGCTCTGTTGACTTAAAGTATATACAACAGATCTAGTCTACTCCTACGAGGAAGTGTTAAGGCACACCACAAAATCAATCTACATCATTAATACATGTGGGAAAGATTCGAAAGAAACTAACTTTCACTCAAGACAGCGTTTAGCTAATTCTTCACATATTCAAAATTGATACTTCAAAGTTCAAAGCCAACATAAAGAAAGAGTAGAAAAACTGCTCATTGGTTATGTACCACACATAACCAGGGATAAATAATGCAATGCAAATCAATATGACACCACAAAACACTTCCAAGTCAGAGAAAAGAAAATTAACTGTATCCCAAGAAGTTGTTCTGGAATCATGGCGGGGCCTCGGCCTACAGGCCCTGATCAATAAGGTAATCACCCAACCTCTCAACAACCATGTTGCACTGTCCAGGAGTCACAGGCTCCTCATATATGCCGAACACTAGAGCTTGACCAGTCTTCTTGATGGTCACACCTCCTGCTCCCTGCCAAACCAACATAAGACTATAATTAAACACAAGCAATGAATTAAGAAAATAATAGTCATGTCAGCCATCACAAACGCTTGCTTTTATTCTAAAAGTGGAAAACTGAAGTATATTAGAAAGATCAAATAGAAAAAGGCAAAGAACTCAATTTCAATTTCCCCACTAGTCATCTTTACAAAAAATGTAAACAAAGTGATCAACGTTTTGTGCCTTGGCCCCATCAGAATAAGAAATTTCTGAAAATGTGAGTGCTTGCGTGCTAGACTCCTCTATTTACCAGATGTATCACCAAAACAAAGTCTCTTCCATTGGTTTACCAGAAACACAATATAGGGTGAGAATACTTTTTGTGCGTGTGCACACAGCCGCACACAGCGCACAACCACACACACACACAGACACACAAACAGGAGAGAGAGAGAGAGAGCACAAAAGCAGAGACAGGTGTGCCAAATTCACCCATTGTTGTCTGACTTTGATGGTAGTAGTGTGATGCAATAATGCACCTCTATGAAGAGAAAGCATTGGTAGTCTCCAGTGATGTGCAAAAACAGAAGCTCTTTGAACTATTGCACAAGTGACATTCATTGTACAGAACAAGTTTAGCCCATTGGCTCTTATAGAACACCTGAAATAAGCACATGGCATTGCTAACGATAAAATAGGGGAAGATTTAGGCCCAAGACAGGGAGGGGATAGCATATCTGCTGAACATCTTCAGTTTGGAAATTCAAACTAAAGACTGATTCCTTATTGGCAAGCAAAAGAAAACCGAGGCATGGTTTACCAATGCAAGAGAGGAAAGACTTCATCCGCAGTCTAATAAGATCATGATTTGTAAACGTCTGCTATGACAAGACTCCAAAAGTAATGTAATGCTATTAAACAATGAGATGAATAACAGGAGTTAGTTCGCACACAACAAAAAAGTAAGGCAACTCAGTGTGAGAAGCTCTCACCATTGTGGAATATGGAGAGGGTCAAATATATGTAGCCTTACTTCTACATAAGAAGAGACTGTTTTCACAACTCAAACCCGTGAACCCCAAGTCATAATAGAGACACAAGTGTCCTTGTTATATCAATTGTGAACACAATCATCTAGCATCACATAATGCATCACTACCTGTCACTATGAACAACAATGAGTCTAAAAAGTGTCTTTAAACACATAATATATGGTCTAATAGCTAACTAGCTAGGATTGATCTGGCGACCCAAATGAAAACTTAGGATTGGCAGCCATCCGCAGGTTCCCATCCAATATTAGGAGTCGGAAGAAGCCTTCCAGATACAAATAAGCAANAACTAGCTAGGATTGATCTGGCGACCCAAATGAAAACTTAGGATTGGCAGCCATCCACAGGTTCCCATCCAATATTAGGAGTCGGAAGAAGCCTTCCAGATACAAATAAGCAAGCAAATCTATTTCAGTGAGATAAACAGAGCACCAATAATAGTACAATGCGTATAAAAAGAATCCATTCTCATTAAATAATAGATGCCTCTGGTCAGANAAGCAAATCTATTTCAGTGAGATAAACAGAGCACCAATAATAGTACAATGCGTATAAAAAGAATCCATTCTCATTAAATAATAGATGCCTCTGGTCAGAAAAGCTGAGAGCCCTATACTGCATGAATTCTAAAAGTGGAAGAGAAGATTCGTCCTTCCATTCAAATTGACTTGGCAAAAAATAATTTATCGAGTTAAGCGATGTAAATCAGGAATAACTTTGCACAACAAAGATGGTGCAATACCTTCTTTCCACGAATAACAGCTCCAGGCTCTCCTTGGATTACCATGTATTTTAAGCTGCCTAGATATAAGCCCGTAGGGGCAAGGTGACCAGGTTCATTGAAATCAGTGATGATACCATTGATCTCCTCAGGCTTAAACTGCACCAGAAAACATATGGTGATGACAAAAACAACTTGTTGCAGTTATTAATAAATGTTGGAAAATAACATATGGTGATGAGTGATGACAATCAGATCATGATATATTACTTCTAGTGTTTTCAAAACAAATTGTAAAATCAAACGCAAACATCTCTTGAAGCTTTCCTCCTACTCTGACACACATGAGCTATAATGAAAACAAAAATGGCTGCATGCGCTACACATTGTGCCTTATATTTTTCAAATTCAAAAAATGCAATTCCAGCAGAGTCGGTCCATGAAATCCACAATGGGAAAGCTATCAAACAACCACATCCACTGAGGATCCAAATAATCACTGACACCGAGTATCAATACAACCAACCCAATGCAATCATCCATATTTCATTTCTATTTGTTCAATTCAATCCATAACATAACAAAGACAAAAGGATCGTGCAACCACATTGTCATATTGATTGCTGATTAATCCCTTATTAAGGTACACAAATCATGCTAAGAAACGATTCAATGCGCGATTGACATGCAACTTCACAATTTCTTCAATAAACAACCAAATCAGAACAAATTCACAAACTTATAAAAATTACAAGAAATGAATGGGCTTCCATTTTGACAGATCGAACCGATCAACAATGTATTCAAACAAAACATTAACATACATGAACAGTGTACGCTAGACACGTACATAAATATCGTAATAGAGGGAGAGAGAATGAGAGAGAGAGAGAGAGAGAGGTGAAGACCTGAGGGAAGGAAGAGCTCTGAGCCCAGACACTGCCGTCCTCGCCGATGATAGCAGCGGCGGAGAGATGCTGGCCTTGGCCGTCTATGTCACACATCAAGTGTTCGTCCACGTACGCTTGCCACGACATTCTCTCTGAGATTCAAGGTCTCACTTTTTTCTGTGGCTACACTAGTAATGGCTTTGCTGTTCTCCTCTTCCTCCGATTTCTGTTTTTGAAAAGAGAATAATCATGGTTGATCATTGATGATTGATTATGATTCTCTCCGGACCGTCCTTTCAATATATTGAATTGGCTAGTTCAAGGGTAGCCAGTGGAGACAGATGTAAATTTAGAGGTCCTCAATTTGAAATTTAATAATTTTTTTGGGATCATAAAAAATTTAGGATTTATCTCAATTTGTATTCCGACTCGAACCTTAATTTATATCCTAAAAGTTTAAAAATATTAATTTATACACTGAAAGATATAAATAANCTCCAACCTTAATTTATACCCTAAAAGTTTAAAAATATTAATTTATACACCGAAAGATATAAATAGATATCGATGTACACCTGAGACTAACTACCATCTATTTTGTTGTTAAAATAGTTTAGATTAATTATAAATTATATCTCTCAAAGTTTAAATGTTTCACATTTATGTTACAAAAAAAATTCTATCAATTAATGCACGTTAAATAGTTCTCAATTATATCGTGTCATAACATTTTCGTGTCGTGTTTGAGTTAATAAAAAAATATTTTTAACACAAAAAATATTTTTATGTTGAGTAAATTACGTTGTGTCATATATTTCACATTTACAAAAATTCATATAATACTATTTAATATTTTTTAAAAATTAAAAAATATCTATTTTTTTATCTATAATACTCGTTAAATAACTATTTTATGTCTACAATTTTGTTATTCANATGTTGAGTAAATTACGTTGTGTCATATATTTCACATTTACAAAAATTCATATAATAATATTTAATATTTTTTAAAAATTAAAAAATATCTATTTTTTTTATCTATAATACTCGTTAAATAACTATTTTATGTCTACAATTTTGTTATTCGTATCGAACTTTAATTTAATCAGACAATTAAAAGATTTATGTCTAACTGCAGACATAAAATAGTTATTTAATGAGTATTATAGGCAAAAAATAGGTATTTTATAATCTTTTTAAATTTTGAAAACTGTTTTTATTAACTTGAACATGACTCGAAGATGTTATGATACAATACAATTAAGGGCTATTTAATAAGTATTAATGGATAAAATTCTTTTTAAATCATAAATATAAAATATTTAAACTTTGAAAGGTATAATTTATAATTGTTCTAAACTTTTTTAACAGCAAAATAGACGAAGTTAGTCCCAAATATACATTGATATAAATTTGTATCTTTTAGGGTGTAAATTGAAATTTGGATAATCTTTAGGGTACAACTTAAAATTAACCTACAAAATTTACTTTTATAAATATTAAATTGGTGTCATTCATGACTGCCTTTGTCTGAAGACATTACATAATCTTGGAACAGAAATGATTTTGAAACTTAATTTATTGACCTAATTTATTATCACTTTTGATTAACTGTGAGTTTTATTAAACATTGAAACTTGGTGTTTATCTGATGGTTTCAATGAAGTCACGTCATTATGTCAACACATTATATTAAATTTTTAGGTTCAAATAACATTTTTTNAATAGTTATTTAATGAGTATTATAGGCAAAAAATAGGTATTTTATAATCTTTTTAAAATTTTGAAAACTGTTTTTATTAACTTGAACATGACTCGAAGATGTTATGATACAATACAATTAAGGACTATTTAATAAGTAATGGATAAAATTCTTGTTGAATCATAAATATAAAATATTTAAACTTTGAGAGGTATAATTTATAATTGTTCTAAACTTTTTTAACAGCAAAATAGACAAAGTTAGTCCCAAATATACATCGATATAAATATATATCTTTTAGGGTATAAATTAAAATTTGGATAATCTTTAGGGTACAACTTAAAATTAACCTACAAAATTTACTTTTATGAATATTAAATTGGTGTCATTCATGACTGCCTTTGTTGGAAGACATTACATAATCTTGGAACAACAATGATTTTGAAATTTAATTTATTGCGCTAATTGGATTAACTGTGAGTTTCATCAAACATTAAAATTTGGTGTTTATCTAATGGTTTCAATGAAACCACGTCACTATGTCAACACATTATATCAAATTTTTAGGTCTAAATAATATTTTTCATCTTGAAAATATATATTTAGAATAATATTATCAAAAGTAAAAAATTTAATTTAAAAATATAACAGTTAATATGATCTATAAATTTATCGTTATTATCAGAATTCTCTATTTTTTTGATTGAAATTATATCATTTGACACATCAATAGTTCAATTATGGGTTGAAATTGTGAAATTTGCCATTTGATGGCATGGGTGTTCATGCATTAACGTTCCAGACCGATATGCTACATTACCACCCAATGCTGGACCGACCAAAAAGGAGATAAAAAATATAGATCAAATGACGTGATATTATCATAATAATTTTTTTTTTAAATTTCAAATGTATAAAAGTGGCCAAAAATATCATTATGATAATGCCACATCATTTGATTATTATTTTTTATCCTCATTTGTTGGTTAGTCTATAGTTATTCTTCCATGTTATCTTATGCCATTTTAATATTATCAAAAATTATTCCTATTCCAGACCGGGGGAGGATTAGTGATGCAGATCGTATAGCAACGNAAGGAGATAAAAAATATAGATCAAATGACGTGATATTATCATAATAATTTTTTTTTTTAAATTTTAAATGTATAAAAGTGGCCAAAAATATCATTATGATAATGCCACATAATTTGATTATTATTTTTTGTCCTCATTTTTTGGTTAGTCTATAGTTATTCTTCCATGTTATCTTATGCCATTTTAATATTATCAAAAATTATTCCTATTCCAGACCCGGGGGAGGATTAGTGATGCAGATCGTATAGCAACGTAGTACTTAAATCAATGAGATCAATGTCGGAGTGATTCGGGTCAGTCAACCAAATTGTTCTTTTCAGAAGCACTTCCACAAACATAAGTTTCCAAATGCGCATGACCAGTCAGCAATTACAAGACGAAATGAACTCATAACACCTCTAATAGGAGATGCAATGACTTATGGTGGATTTTGAANATTGTTCTTTTCAGAAGCACTTCCACAAACATAAGTTTCCAAATGCGCATGACCAGTCAGCAATTACAAGACGAAATGAACTCACAACATCTCTAATAGGAGATGCAATGACTTATGGTGGATTTTGAGCAAATTCTTTCATTTAATATTTGAAAAAGGGCATTTTTGTCATCTTTAATAATATTTTGTAGTTGAATAATTTTACCGGTTAAAATCAAAATTGATCTTCGTCAATTTTATCTTAATCTAGGTGATTAGTAATTTTTAGCAGTATAAGTAGTTTGAATTTTTTTTTTTTTGGCAAAATCTATATTAATGACCTAATTACGTAAATTAACGATAATTAAGTTACATTTGGTTATTTCCTAGTTAGTTTTAGAGTTTTAGCACTATTTATACCCTTGTAAGTTTTAGGGCTAAGCAATTTTTAGAGTAATACAATTGAGAGAGCTTATCTTTTATTCTCAATTATTATTGTATTTTTTATGAATCAAGAGATCAATCGAAGCCTTTAGAATTAATATTTTTTGTGAATCAACAACTCTAGAGTAAGATTTTAATCCGATATTTGTGCGCAAATCAACAGTTTAGTCTCTTTATCCCTTTTCGTTCATTAATCCATTATTTCTATCCGTTTCAATTAGTTGTGGTGCGTGTAAGATGACCTAGATATCATTGACCNACAACTCTAGAGTAAGATTTTAATCCGATATTTGTGCGCAAATCAACAGTTTAGTCTCTTTATCCCTTTTCGTTCATTAATCCATTATTTCTATCCGTTTCAATTAGTTGTGGTGCGTGTAAGATGACCTAGATATCATTGACCGTTGAACCAAATTTTTATTTTATTTTATTCCTATTGTATCCCTCATATTTTGGTATCATTAAATGTTATGTAAATGAGTTAAACTATTTTTTGACTTTCAAATGTTAAGTTACATGGATAAATTGAGATGGGATAGTTATGTATCTTGAAGGAATTTAAATGTACAGACAATGTTTTGCAATTAAATAAATAAAAATTCTAANCCTTGTAAGTTTTAGGGCTAAGCAATTTTTAGAGTAATACAATTGAGAGAGCTTATTTTTTATTCTCAATTATTATTGTATTCTTTATGAATCAAGAGATCAATTGAAGCCTTTAGAATTAATATTTTTCGTGAATCAACAACTCTAGAGTAAGATTTTAATCCGATATTTGTGCGCAAATCAACAGTTTAGTCTCTTTATCCCCTTTCGTTCATTAATCCATTATTTCTACCCGTTTCAATTAGTTGTGGTGCGTGTAAGATGACCTAGATACCATTGACANTTTCGTTCATTAATCCATTATTTCTACCCGTTTCAATTAGTTGTGGTGCGTGTAAGATGACCTAGATACCATTGACAGTTGAACCAAATTTTTATTTTATTTTATTCCTATTGTATCCCTCATATTTTGGTATCATTAAATGTTATGTAAATGAGTTAAACTGTTTTTTGACTTTCAAATGTTAAGTTACATGGATAAATTGAGATGGGATAGTCATGTATCTCGAAGGAATTTAAATGTACAGACAATGTTTTGCAATTAAATAAATAAAAATTCTAANTGTATCTCGAAGGAATTTAAATGTACAGACAATGTTTTGCAATTAAATAAATAAAAATTCTAAAATTTTAGAAATTAAAAGCGAAATCTTATTAAACCCCTCACTCTGATTTAATTCTTTTACGCAATAGGAGAGGTTTGATTTTGGTTAGGTTTGCACAGTTTCAATATGCATCATACGATAAATCTCCAAAAGCCATATTTATGAAATACTTTCAATCGCATTGATAGACCTTCAACCCACAAAGAGAATTGATTTACCGGTAGACGTCTTTCCCATATTCTCCAAAAATTCAATGTTTGAGTTCACCCTGCTGTCTGCATTGTATAGTGTAATCTGCTTTGGACTAGACTTAACATTTCTTTGAAACATGAGTTTATAACGAAAGTCTGAATCTTGATCCTCGTACTCTGTTACTCCCATATTATTCGATTGGTACTAAGAGCATTTCTAAGGCTGGTCAGCAAACAGCCCTTTTAGCTATTTTGACCAGCAAAATTATAAAATTGGTGTTCTAAACGGTTCTTTATCCCACTATCTATTTTGTCTCCTCCCATTTTCATTCACTACTTCTAGCTAGAAAGGCTCTCTCACTATGTTTCCTTTGTGGCAAATTTTGTGATTGGTCTTTCTGTGCCCTGTGGCTTCATCGTCTTCGAAGTGGAAGGGGCTGGATACTTCCACTGGTATGCTCCAATGGAGGGTGGAGGCGCAGAACCCACATGAGTGAAACACCCCTCCCCCCAAATTCTAAAACCCCCCACCACTCAACAAATTTTGAAACTCCCCTAATAAATTCTGAAACCCCTTTTAAATTTTGAAAACTCCCTTAGTTTTATGTATAATAGAATATTAACATTTAGACCCCTATGAAATATTAATATCAGCATTTGAGAAAATCTTAAATTTATGAGATGTATTGTGCAATTGATTTTTGTTATTTAAAGTAGATGAGTGTTAAATTGTCATTAAGTTGTATTATTTAAAGTATAATTAGAATTATTATTATTGTATGATTTTGGTTGGATTGATGATTATACATGCTTTGAATTGAATTTTTAAATTATATTATTAAAAATTAGTTAAAGTTAGTTGAAGTAGTTAGCTAAAATAGAAAATATGGTTAGAGTGAATTTTGAAAAAATGTCTAGTTAAAATAGAGAATATAATATTTAAATATATTTAGAATAACTATTTTATTGAACAGGATTAGAAATGCTCTAAGGAAACAGTTGTATCTCACTAGACCCAAATTTAGTATTATCTGCTTGGCATTAGGTCTACAATTTAAAAATATGAGTAAAATAAAAGTTCAAAATTCATACTTATCAAGTATTTCATACATGCTTTACCAAGCAAAGTAGGATTGGTTCCACATGACACCCAATTCTGAGCTTTTTCCTAGAGGCCATGTATGCTGATTAACGAATGCTTCGCATTCAAATGGGCCGGGCTTTAGGACGGTTGTAGCATATTATTGGTTTTTTTAATGGGCTATCAATGCCCATTATTACTGAAATATGGGCCCATCCTANGGCCGGGCTTTAGGACGGTTGTAGCATATTATTGGTTTTTTTAATGGGCTATCAATGCCCATTATTACTGAAATATGGGCCCATCCTATTTTGAACCGGTTTGAAGATTAGACACATCCTTATTTCTAGTTATAGCCCAAGTAGAATGCCAAAACGAATTTATCATTGACTAAATGAGTCAGTAAAGTANTATTTTGAACCGGTTTGAAGATTAGACACATCCTTATTTCTAGTTATAGCCCAAGTATAATGCCAAAACGAATTTATCATTGACTAAATGAGTCAGTAAAGTAGGTACTGAATTAATGACTTTGTTTACTGATTCTTAGGAGGTCATAAAAGATTTGGATTTGAGTCCCAAACCCTCTTGTGATAGATGCACAAAATGATTTTCGAGATACATTTTTAGGCTGGGGCTCAATAGCCGGGGATTGAATTCCCACCTACACTACAACTACGAATGTGAAAAGGGCGTATTGCAGCCAGCAAATTATATGCTAGGTCTCGAGGAGTGGGTTTATTCTCGTCAATACCGAGAGCCCTCGAATACTCTATTTGGTTAGATAAAGCATTAAGCTGGTTGATCATNAAGGGCGTATTGCAGCCAGCAAATTATATGCTAGGTCTCGAGGAGTGGGTTTATTCTTGTCAAATCGGAGAACCCTCGAATACTCTATTTGGTTAGATAAAGCATTAAGCTGGTTGATCACTATTCACTTCATCAGTGTAAAACATAACATGAAGTAGATATTAAATCAGCGATTATTTGGGTTGCTTTGAGAACTCCGCCCTCTTCTTCCAGCTTGCTATTCAGTTGGGCCACTTTCCTTATTTCAACTAGGGGCAAATCCTTATTCCTACCACAGTAGAGATTGNATTAAATCAGCGATTATTTGGGTTGCTTTGAGAACTCCGCCCTCTTCTTCCAGCTTGCTATTCAGTTGGGCCACTTTCCTTATTTCAACTAGGGGCAAATTGTTATTCCTACCACAGTAGAGATTTNAACTCCGCCCTCTTCTTCCAGCTTGCTATTCAGTTGGGCCACTTTCCTTATTTCAACTAGGGGCAAATCCTTATTCCTACCACAGTAGAGATTTTTGACTGTTCTATCATCTGGGTATTAAATATGATAATTTAATTAAAACAAGAGTAACTTTCGAGCCGAAAAAAAAATGATTAAAAACAAAAAATATCCTGCATGGTAAGCCATTTACTCCTCGTCATCTTTAGATAAGCAAGACGCAATCAACTAATGGTAAAATATTATTGAAAAGGCTAATGATGCTCATGAACCATCACTCATTGCCAAATACTCATTCCAACCACAGGCAGCATTGACATGCTCTTCACATTAAACTATAATCTACTTATTTGTGTATACTCTTTTAATTTCTCTAGGTCATCCATCGTGTATTAGCAAGAAATTTATTTATACACTTTCTATTCTCATTTGAATTTATGATATATAATTCTCCGATTCAAAAAATTGAAGAGAAACATTTCCGGGAATGCAATGACATCCATTCTCATGAGATTAGGCTCATCTATGGTCAATAAATAATTGGAGAATTCTTCAATAATCTTTGAATATTTATGATGATACGTATACATTAACAAATTCGATTAATTATAAATTCCTCAAATCATAGAATTTTTTGAATAACACAAGGTTTGTCAGACCATTCCACAAACGAATTGAAAGGAACAAATTAGGCGTGATATTAAGTTGATCATTTCTCGATTAAGATTCCGTCAATCAAGGGTGTTTTGGGATTTTTTTAAAGATTTTTTTGTGTCACTTTCTTTGATCATAGTTCCACGAGAGATTTATTCTCAACAATAAATACATCGTCAAAAGTTTTATTATTAGAGTAATCTACCTATATATATATATTGAAGAATTCTCGAATTATGCAAAATTTAGAAAGGATACAAACTCTTTTTCATCCACTTAACGCATCATTTTTTTTTCTACCAAAAAAGAAAAAAAAGAAAAAGATTATCAGTTTATTAATTGATCATTACCGGGCGTGCCTTGCCGGTGGTTAACAACAATCATGGACATTACTTAACTACCATACTTTATGTTTATTTGCATCAAAATCAGTGCAAATAAGTGGTTATTATAATTGCTTTAATTATGTCAGACAATGGAGGATGAGCTTCAAAGTCGAACCCAAAACCAACTTGATCAATGGAGATACGCACCCCTTAATGGCCTGTCTTATAGTGTCTTTTACCCAACTCCAACCTGGTATCATTCTGGCATTAATTGCTTACCTTACCCGGGTTCACCAACAACATGACCAACACACACAAGAGAAGGCCAACCTTTAGACCCCATTGCAGACCCAGAAAAAACACCCCACCAATCTCTATGGTCCCATATATATATATGTATATGTGTGTGTGTCACTGTATAGAGGCAGATATGAATTTGGCAATTTAGCTCAAAGACAAACACTCGCTTAACTTTGTGTTGAGGTTTTGATGGGTTCTTAGTAACGGTAACAAACATGGATGTTACATGCCCCATTTTTGGAATAATCTAGACTATCAACTTGTCTTGTAGATTTATGATTTATACGTGCCCTTCTAGTTTATTTATGATATATATCATCGATGTATTTTTTTGTGAAATTATGATGCATTAAATATTGTTATATATATATATATATATATTACATTGATATAATTTGATATTTACGTTGGATCTTTTCTAATCAGCATATGTGACTTGGCTAGAAGGACCTATCAAGTAGTGAAAGACAAGTCAATTTTACTTGAAGTATTTTTAGCTTTCTTTAACTGTAGAGAGTTGAGGAAATATTGGTGCAGTTGAGAAAATACTGGTAGAGTTGAAAATATTATGGTGAGTAGAAAATATTATGGTGAGTAGTAACGACTAATTGAACGACTAGTTGATATATTATCTACTATAAATAAGGTTATTAGGATATAGAGAAAACATTCTAGAAAACACATAGTTGAGAGAAAATCCATTGAGGAGAAATTTCAACTCTATTGCTTTTATATCAAAGAGAGTTTTTATCTTTCAAAGACTAACTCCCCGTTCATCAAAGTTATTAAATCTTATTCTAAAAATTTTCTACATTGATATCAAAGCACTAGACGATGAAATTCTTCATTATTTTCAACTGTGTAGTCTGACAAACATCTCTCACTTTTTTGTCTGACTCTTGTGTGCCTCTCAATTTTGAATTTCACCTTCCACTAAGCAAAAACGAATCAGCCACCAATTTTGCCAAATTTTCTTCTTTATCAATTTTCACACGATTTATGAAGAAAATGAGAAGTGCAATAACCAACCTTCTTGAATTG
>CAUOFW020006057.1:0-14637 GCA_963454935.2 Ilex paraguariensis | reverse complement strand
TTGACATCTCTAGGCAACCCAATTCCCGATAAAATATAAGTATTTACTGTTTTACATAGTTTTCCTAATTCATGGGAGTCCGTTGTGATTTCTTTGAATATGTCTGGTCAAGATTTAATAATGGCAAAACTACCTTTGTTGCTAGACATTGAGGCCAAGAGAAGGGATAAAAAAAAAACTAGTAATGTGTCAAACCTAGTTTCTAGTGCCCTATCTTCCCAATTTGTTACGAGTGCCCCATCTAGTAATCCAAGACAAGACAAACATTTTAAAAGGAACAATGAGAAATATAACAAGTTCAAGAGACATAATAATTTTAAGGGAAAACAAATAGGTACTTGTTATAACTATGGGCAGCCCGATCATTACAAAAGAAATTGCACAAAAAAGAATAATGGTCAAAATTTTAAATGATCAAGAGACATTGTGTGTGTGGTTTCTAAATCACTTCTTGCAGACTGTGACTCTCTTGCTTGGTAGATTGATTCTGCCTTTTCTCAGCATGTGGCTAAGACTAGAGATAATTTTGTTGAAATAAAAGAGGTAAAAATCGATNCTTCTTGCAGACTGTGACTCTCTTGCTTGGTAGATTGATTCTGCCTTTTCTCAGCATGTGGCTAAGACTAGAGATAATTTTGTTGAAATAAAAGAGGTAAAAATCGATGATCACAAGTTATACATGAAAAATAATACTTATCATGATGTCCTTGGAATTGGCACTATGAGAATTTCGTTGCCTGGGCAAAATAACCTCATCTTGACTAATGTATTTTATGCGCCTAATATGCGACGCAATCTCTTGTCTCTGCCACGATTAGATGATAAGGGTTTTGAAGTCCGTTTTTGGTCTTCTAAAGTTTCTATTGGTAAACATGGTCGTATTCTTGCATGGGGGACTAAAGTTGATAGTTTTTACCGTTTGAATGTTGCTAGTGACAATAATAAAATTAATTCTTCTTTTACTTATATCGATGTCTCTTGTGATATTAATGTTGAGTATATTTTATGGNCTAATGAGACATTATCAGTAGAGGATGATGATTTAGGACATTATCAATAATGGTCTTTACCGTTTGAATGTTGCTAGTGACAATAATAAAATTAGTTCTTCTTCTGCTTATATCGATATCTCTTGTAATGCTAATGTTGATTCTATTTTATGGCATATGAGACTAGGCTATATTAATTATAATAAAATGAAAAATATGGCTAACATTGAATTGATTCCAAATTTAGATCCTGACTTGAAACCATGTGAATCTTGTAAAAGTGAAAAAATGTCTAGAAAGTCATTTGAAAAATTAGAAAGAGTTAAAGATTTGCTAGAATTAATACATTCGGATATTTGTAGTCATCTAAATGTTAAAACCCATCATGGTATGAAATATTTTATTATTTTCACTGATGACTATTCAATATATGGTTATATATATATAGTAAAGAATATTTATATTCTTAATAGAGTATCATCTAGAACAATAGAAATGACACCATATGAAATTTGGAGGGGTACAAAACCAAGTCTTTCTCATTTAAAAGTTTGGGGTAGTTCGGCTCATGTTAAAATTTTAGGACCTAATAAAGGAAAATTAGATTCTAAATCAATAAAATATACTTTTATTAGATATTGTGAAAATTCTATTAGCTATAGATTTGTAATTCACCATAATGATGGATCAATAGGAGTCATTGAAAGTAGAGATGTATTTTTCTTTGAAGACGACTTGGATAAAATTGAAAAAATTGTTGAACTATTTAAAATTATTAAGGAAAATGAAAATACACAATTACAAGATCAAATAACAAAAGAACTTTCACCCAAGAATACTTTAACTAGAATACAAAGAAAAAGATATTCATTTAGCTACTTAAAAGATTATTATGCATTCAATAGTAAAGAAATTTTAAATGATCCTATTGATTTTAATGATGCTATGAATTCAATTGATCATTTAAAATGGNTGAAAGTAGAGATGCATTTTTCTTTGAAGATGACTTAGATAAAATTGAGAAAATGGTTGAACTATTTTGAAATTACTAAGGAAAATAAAAATAAACAACAAGAAGAGCAAATAATAAAAGAGCCTCCACCCAAGGATACTTTAACTAGAATACAAAGGGAAAGACATCCACCTAACTACTTAAAAGATTATTATGCATTCAATAGTGAAGAAATTCCAAATAATTCTATTGATTTTGATGCTGCTATAAATTCAATTGATCATCTAAAATGGAGAGAAGCAATAAAAAAAAGAAATAGAATAGTTAGTTGATTTACCAATAGATAAAAAAGCAATTGGGTGTAAATGGATCCTTAAAAAAAATTTAAATCAGATGTCCTTGGTCGCATACTTAGACCTAGAGTTGCATCAAATGGATGTTAAGATTGTTTTCCTTAATGGTGAACTTAAAGAAGAAATTTATATGTATCAACCGCAAGAATATAAAGTTGAAGGTAAAGAAGATAAGGTGTACAAATTAAATAAATTCTTATATGGCTTAAAACAATCCTCAAGGTAATGGTATCATACTTTTCATAATATAATTATATCTTATGGTTTTGTTCCAAAAAACTATGATCATTGTATATATACTTGGAATAGTGGGAGTTATTATATTATTTTTTCCTTATATGTGGATGATATTTTACTTGCCGGAAATGATATAAATAGAATCCTAGAACTAAAAGATTGGTTAAACACCAAGTTTGAAATGAAAGTTATGAGTAAAGCACATTACGTACTTGGAATTAAAATTTCTAGAGATAGAAAATAAAAAAAATTGAATTTATCTCAAAAATCTTATTTGAAAAATATTTTAAAGAAATTCAAAATAGATTCGTGCAAACCTATTGAATCACCCATTTACAAAGGAGCAAAATTGTCTAAGAATATGACTCCTAAAACTAAAGAGGAAATACAAGAAATGAAATCTAAACCCTACACGGAGGTTGTTGGTAGTCTTATGTACGCTATGTTATGCACCAGACCAGACCTTAGCTATGTTGTTGGTTTGATTAGTCGATATCAAAGAAATCTAGGTATACCTCGTTGGTTAGCTGTAAAACGTGTACTTAGATACATATAAGGTACATTAGACTTTTCTTTAACATATCAAGCTGATGATATAAATGTTAATGGTTATTGTGATGCTGATTTTGCTGGTGATATTGATGATAGAAAATCCACCACAGGTTATATATTTATTTTTGGTGGTGGTGCTATTTTATGGTCTAGTAAAAAGTAAGGTTGCATAGCTAAAAGTACAATGAAAGCTGAATACATTGCTTGTAGTATGGTTGTCTCTGAAGCCATATGGTTAAAATGGTTTCTAACTGATTTAAAACTTACCTATGTAAATAATATGTCTATTCATATTTTTCGTGATAATGCGGCTGTGATAAAAACCATTAAAAATGAAGAAATTAGGCCTAAAGGTAAGCATATTGAGTTACAATATTACTATTTGAGTGATATAATACAAAAAAGAACATGTTACTATTGACTATCTTTGTACAAAAGATATAGTTGCAGACCCATTTACAAAACCTATTGGAACCGAAGAATTTAAACATGTTGTTGCTATGGGTTTAAGTTATAAATGAATATTTCGGGCTTGTAGTTAAGTAGGAGATGTTGGAATATGTGACTAAAATTCCTCGATATTAATTAAGCCATAGTTGGTGATCAAATCCGGAATATATAAAATCTCAATCCGTTGGTTAAATATTGCATTATTCATAACATAGATCATAGATGCATTTTTTGTTAAATTATTATATATTAATTAATTATTTTATAATGATGCATGTATACATATATTGCATTGATATAATTGGATGTTTGGGTTGAATTTTTTCTAGTCAGTATGGGTGACTTGGCTAGAGGGACCCATCAAGTAGTGAAAAACTAGTCAATCCTACTTGGACTATAATTAGCCTACTTTGACTGCAGAGGGTTGAGGAAATGCTGGTGGAGTTGATAAAATATTGGGGAGTTGAGGATATTTTGCTAAATGGTAACGGCTAGCTGAATCTTCCCTTATAAATAAGGTTATCTGCATACAACGAGAACACACCAAGAAAAAACCCAACTTGTGAGAAAACCCATTGAGAGGAAATCTCAACCCTACTGTTTTCATTTCAAAGAGAATTTTTAATTCTCAAAGACTAGATCCCCATTCATCAAATTTATCAAATTCTGTTGTGTTTATTTCTTCATGTCTCTCTTTCAGTATTTATCGGAAACCTGTATTGCACTAAATGCTAAAAAAGTTGTGATGGTATTTATATTATTTTGTAAACTATAAAGTTATATGGTAATGGGTATACTTATTTATCAATATTATTTTTTAAGATTTAGTGGACTTACAATACACAATACATTACGATAGAGGATACATTTGTTGGAATGGCAGTTCCAAGTTCCATTGACGGCTTGTATAGTTGATTACTAAAAATTTATTCATCTATTAGCCCTACAAGGCGGAATTAAGGTTTACCTTTGACAAACAGATCCGCATGAGCAAAAATACAATCCTCAGATTTTTCTCCCTTGCTCTCTTTCAGCCTCTTTTAAACGTGAAGGTAAAGGTTATGATTAAGAGAACCAACGAGTGCATGCATTTATATGTTACAATAACGTCCCTAAGGAAAAATAAGGGTCAGGCTTTCAATGAGTCTAAAAATCCTATGTCCAACCCATAACAAACATCCTACGGTCAATTAATAATAAGTTAGTCCACTAAAAACTTATTATTGATTTCTCGAGCCTTATCTTAAAATTATATTTCGTACTCATTATTATATGATTAATAATCTCCTCATGTTTAAGATTACAGATGTCCGTCAATTAATTAAATTAATAACAATTATATTTAATTAAATTCTTTTTATCCTTACGATCTTATCACTCAACTTATTTGTCATGTCAGATAATTAAATTCACCTGCAAGGTTTGACATACACAAAACTTATGAGCTGTTCAAGAGGATATCATTAACCCATTTAAATACTGGGACGTAGTTTTCTTTAATAATTAATTTTCACCATACAAATAATGTCATCTTCCAATTCACCTAGTTTGTTGACTCAAATATGAATCTTACTCTTTTATGAATAAAAGTAACAATTATTATATGCACATGTCAATTAAATATATCGAGATGAAGAGTTTAAGTCATCATAATAAGCATGAAGAATTAATTTTCTTATTTAGTTAGTAAAAAGAAAACAACTTCAATAACGATTATATCCAATATACAAAGTGTATTAGTGCAATAATTTGAGACATCAAACAATCTCCTGTAGCCAAGATTGACTATGGTAAAAGATTGCACTACAATCCCATTGATGGTGTGTCCAATTCTATCTAAGACTCTGAACTTTTACTCATATTATACAAGGATTCGATAATCTGATCTTCTGTGTATAAACTAAACTTTACACACCAGATTATCTACATTGTAAAATAAAAGGCACACATGCATAGTATATATTTAATATAATACAAATATTTTGCCCATACAGATTCTCAATAGAAAATAAAGAACTTATATTAAATAATATTTTTTGCGATACACGTTTTGATAACATTGTATGTAACTTGAAAAGTAAGGATATGTTAAGAAAAAATATCACATACCAAATACTAGGTTGTCATCTCATATTTCATCTAAGGGTGCACAGATGTATTTGTTGATTATAAACACACACATACATGAACAAACACACAATACACATACAAAGTGATGCAGGCCAAGACACGTGCAAGGTTCACTGCCAAATAAATCTGGAGTTATGCACTAGTATGCCGAACACTTGTTTGAGGATGTAGAACATTCAAGACTCCCATACAACGTTGCTATCCGCTACACTCATTTTGTCACTATGTTATTTCCTAATTGCCAAATATTCTGTCGCATACAACATTGTTGTCCTTATAGCTGTTTAGTAAAACTTGCCTTTTAGCTGTTTAGTAAAACTTGCCTTTTAATTTTATTGGTATCCTTCTATGACATAATATGCCAGAGGTTTTCCTCCACATAAGCCAACCTGGGTTGATTTTATGAGTTTCATCGTCTACAATTTTTCCATCATTTTTAATTATCGAACCTAAATATCTAAATAGTTTACTCGTTGGTATTTCTTGATTTTCAATCTTAACTTTTTACTATGTCTACTTCTCCAAATTGTGCATTAACATGTCTAAATCAAATTAAATTCTGATATATACTTCATTCAACTGAACAAAGCTTTAATCCCAACTATTTGGCGTTTAGCTACATGAAATCAATTTCTTATTGCACTTTATGAATGGTCATATGTTCCTTTAGACCATAAGCTATTATATCATTTTTATTATTTCGTTCACAATTATTTTAAGTCTACCTCTACCTCTCGCATTACCATGGATAGGTATCAAATCACTCTTCTTTACCGGTCCATTATTAAGTCTTTTATGAACATGTCCAAATTACCTAAATCAATTCTCTCTTAATTTATTTCCTATTATTGTTACTTCTATTGTTTTACGAATATACTCTTTTCTAATTCTATTATTTCTTATTTTGCCACACATCCGTCTTAACATTCTCATTTTTACAACACTTAGTTTTTGAGTATGTTTTTTCTTAATTGCCCAATATTTTGTCCCATAAAGCATTGCTGGTCAAATGACTATCCTATAAAACTTACTATAGAATGTTGGGATATTTTAAACTTAGTATCTTGGAGTAACTTCTTTATACCCACGTCATTCAAAATGATGCAAGAATCATTGCACATTTTCCATCGCATTCGGGACAATAATGTGGCACCTCTCGCCCATTTTTTGAAACACCAAGGTGCGGGTGCAACACATCACTGAAGGGGAATGCCCTAATATTTATGCGTATATTCTTTGGATTCATGTTTATATTGGGATCGGACAAGATTTTATGCTTGCTGTCAACTTCCTAACACAACCGTCCTCTTTTATCCGGACTTAGGACCGACTGTGTAAAAGGTTGGCACTAAAACAACACTGGCAGAGTTAAATTCAGATATATACATTGCATTAATTAATAGATTGGACAAAATTCAAGATAAAGTTTTGTGGTCTTCTTGACTTTCTTACTGTTAGTAGAGGATAGCTTGCAGTAAATGTCAATATTCTTGTTTTGTTGGGGACAAGTAATATTTATTAGTGTAACTTATCACCACCCGAGATGTTTGATGTATATTCTTTAAGAGCTCTAGAC
The DNA here is from genome assembly GCA_963454935.2 of Ilex paraguariensis. Lineage (NCBI taxonomy): Eukaryota > Viridiplantae > Streptophyta > Magnoliopsida > Aquifoliales > Aquifoliaceae > Ilex > Ilex paraguariensis. The sequence goes on along the minus strand of CAUOFW020006057.1, from coordinate 7,398 downwards.
CTCGAGCCAGAGTTTTACTTGGCATTTCCTTGAGGGTGCTTCGATCGGTAAGGCTGAAAAAGTATTGGATCAAGGTCAATTTGATTGCATGAAGCTAGATGCTTGGTCTTCTTCGCCCCCCCCCCCCAGTCTCTCTCTGAGAAATTGCACATTTAAAATGATAGTTTTGAGATGGTGATTACACATGGCATCTTTATATATATATCAGTAGGTGTGGCCACGACTGGTGGTCATTCTGCCTCCCTGAATTTAGTTGGCATCCAATAGCTGATTTGTCACCAAATTTATATTATTGGTCGTCTTTGTTTTAGTGGTCTCACTTGGTGGCCAGCCTGGCTTTTGTATTATATCAATGGTACGTTGCTTATTTCATGAAATACTAGGTTATCTGCATTTACTATTTTACTCAAGTATGGAGACCTGATACGTTAACTTTGTAGGCTGGCCGTTCAACGTATGTCTCGGGAGAAATCCTTGCGACAGTTCCGGATCCAGGTGCAATGGCGGCAGCTTCATGGTATAGAGCAGCAGCCATAGCTCTGAAAGACAAGTACCAGGCTTCATAAGCACATTTTTATGACCACCATATTTTTTTCTTCATGCTTCTCTTGTAAGAAGAATGGATCAAGCCACTTTTTGTTCGTAACTTGCACTCATTTTTCTTTCCACTTATAAATTCTGGCACAAAGCTGAGAGAGCTGGGTTCAGGCCATACGTATAGACATTACTGGGCAATCTAATTTACAAGACTGATTACCTCCATGTAGAACGATACATTTAAAATCCCGATCACATTGATAAAAATGTTGATTTTGTCCTCTTTTGTTGTAAGAGTGATTTTTGATACCTAGTGTCTGAATAATGCACATAGACTTTTGCAATATGTAAACAGTATGGAAAATTCTAAATAATTTTGTTATGTTTGGGGCCAAATGGAAACCGTCAAGAATTTCATCTCACAAAAAGTGAATTTCACGGGTTTGTTAAATATTTCAAATTACCACGATGCTAGATACATGGATCCCAAGCAGTGATAAAAAGGGCCATACAATCTCTCTCTCTCTCCCCCCCCCCCCCGGCCCCCAATTAAATCTAAAGATGCGTGGCGAGAAATATGTGTGAATCAAAAGGGATACTCAATCTAAGAATAGAGTCTCGTATATATAGTCAAACAATAGTATAAAGTAATATAAACAACTCTCTGGTCTAGGTAAAATATAAAAGTAATAGTAAAAGTAAAAAAAGAAAAAGAAAAAAAAGAAATCTTACAAAACTAGATTATAACTCTAACACTCTCCCTCAAGATAGGCAAAAAAATGTCAACTAAATCATGTTTGACAACCGAGTCTTGAAGAATGGATAGAGTAACAGGTTTTGTGAAAACGTCTGCAACTTGATCACTGGTCTCTACAAACAATGGAGTGACAATATAACAGCTAACCTTCTCTCAAAGAAAGTGAAGATCGATCTTTATATGTTTTATTCTCTTGTGTAGTACAGAGTCAGAAGCGAGCTGAATAGTTGATCGTAATATGGATGGAGAAGTCACTAGAAATTTCAACTCGCTAAGAATCGATCGTGATCAGATAATCTTAAATGTGGCAAATGCCAATGCCCAATACTTTGCCTTTGTTGACGAGCGGGAGACAATTACCTACTTCTTACTCTTCCAAGAGATAAGATCAATCTCTTGAAAAGCACAAAAGCTCATAGTCGGTCGACCATCACTCACTCCCCTATAATCCGAATCTAAAAAATAGGTTAGAGAACCAGTCCGAGATCCTGATGCATAGAATAACTCAAGTCTATGACAAACTTGAGGTATTAAAGAATATGATAAACTGCATCAAGATGAGACTGACACAGCTAATGCATGAACTGATTAACTCGGCTAACAGCAAATGAAATGTCTAGGCTAGTGTTGGTTAGGTAGATAAGTCTACTTACCAATCTCTGATAGACAGTTGAATCTCTCAACTCCTCACCTTCGAGAGTGAGCTTCAGGTTTAGAATCATGGGTGATGATGTCAGTTTGCACCCTAGAATCCCAGTGTCTGAGAGAAGATGCATAACATACTTTTTTCTGAAAAAGAACAATACCCTTACTACTACAGGCAACCTCAATCCCAAAAAAGTATCACAAAAATTCAAGGTCCTTCACATCACAGGCCTTCCCAAGATCTACCTTAACCTGTGCAGTCCCATAAACATTATCCTCAGTAATAATAATATCATCAGTATATACTAAAAGGATGACACACTGTCTAGAAGTATTCCGTCGAATGAAGTAGGTATGATCAGAATGATATTTGGTGAACCCTAAACGTACAACTACCACTAAAGCGAGAGAACCTCGTGGTGACTGTTTCAGTCCATAAAGAGACTTACGCAGTCGATATACATTTCTAACATACTCCCCCTCACCACAAAAGCTTGATGGTGCATCCATAAATAATCTCGTCTAAATCACCTCGAAGAAACGTATTCTTCACATCTAACTGATGAAGAGATCAAGAGTACTATGCAGCCAGAGAAATAATCAATTGAACAATAGTCAATTTTACCACGGGGACAAAGGTAGCACAAAAATGACGACCTAGTACCTGAGTAAAGCCCTTCGCCACAAACTTATCCTTGTGACAGTACCATCGCTACAAAGCCCTTAGCCCTATGCTGAAGAATACGACTTGGTGTACGATTGCATAGAAAGGTAGAAGTTAAAACAACAAAATGTCAAATAAGATTTTAGTATCCCCATACCTCTAAGCATACAACGTACCATGCCTATCAAACTCTTTTTTTTCTTTTAGCAACTCTATTTTGCTCAGGAGTAGATGGACAAGTGAGCTGCTTAAGGATACTCAAAGAAGAAAGATGAGACACTAAGACATTAGACACATATTATTTGGCTTTATCTAAACGAAGAGCATGAACAATGACATCGAATTGTATCTTAATCATCTGGAGAAACTGAGTGATGGCATGGAGTACATCAGACTTCCTATACTAAAGGTAGACTCAAGTACAACGAGTATGGTAATTTATAAATGTCACATAGTATCGAGCACCTAACAAAGCAGTAACAGGAGAGGGTCCCCATTTATCAGAGTATATTAGGTCAAATGGATTGGGTGACTAGTGCATGCGAGGAATATAACTAGTCCGAACATGTTTCGATAGGGAACATATAACACAATCAAATTTACCACCAACACAAGCATTGCTCAAAGTAGGAAATAACATGCATAAATATTTAAACTTTGTATGCCCAAAATTGTCATGCCACAACTGAACTGTTTGTGATGAAAAATCATTATGACAAGTACTAGGTAAAATACTAGCATACAAGCTAGGAACAGAAAAAAATAAAGCAGGTGCAAGTGACGGAGGTGAAGGAACTAGTGAAACAGAAGGTGGGTTGCCTAGATAATATAGTACATCTCTCTCATGTCCCCTGATAATAATCCTCCTAGTACTCAGGTCCTACAAATAACATGAATCAGATAAAAACACAACCGCACAGTGAAAAATCTATAGTTAATTGATGTACAAATAATAGATTCATGACCAGCTTTAGTACATGAAAAATCAAATGTAATGTAAAGTCATCTAGGAGGTGGACTGTACTCCTATTAACAATAGGGGCATGTGTCTCATCTACAAGCTGAACTTGTGTATGTAACTACTCTTCAAAAGTGGTGAAGTGATGAACCTCACTGTCATATGACCATTCGCACCTAAGTCAGCATCCAAAGGAGAGACGGACAAGCGCAAGCATGAAAGACATGAGGTATACCTGTAGTGGTGGTAGTAGCTGTAGTCAAACCCTGAGAACTCAGGACGAATATAAGTATATCCAATCGAGAAGTGATAGCATCCATATCACTCTACCAAGGAGGAGTAGTAAGAACAGCAGCAAGAGGTGGTGGTACCTCAACAATANAGGACGAATATAAGTATATCCAATCGAGAAGTGATAGCATCCATATCACTCTACCAAGGAGGAGTAGTAAGAACAGCAGCAAGAGGTGGTGGTACCTCAACAATAGCACTAGTACGACCGCGAGGAGGTGGCTTAAGCTCTGGGTGGAGCTTCCAACAAGCAGCCCTGAGACGTTCTGGTCAGCCACAATAATCACACTGACGAGAATCCACCTAGTTACGCTGATTTAGGGCACCCGGATAGCGCTAGTCCTAGCGCTGTCCACCCCTAGCTGAGGATCCTGAACGAGACCTTATAGTAGCTGTAAGGGCCATTTGGTCGGCCGAAAAAGTCAAGGCCACAACCTTAAGTGAAGCAATGTAGATGCGGCGCTCATGTTGCTCAATCATCGCATACACCTCATAAAGAGACAAAAGTCTCACCATCGACAAGATCTGTGAACGAGATCCCTCAAACTCATCACGAAGTCCCATAAAGAACTTGTGAATTCTATCCTCCTACTCTCGAGTATGCAAGAATGTCGCTCTCTCGGGTTCTATCATCGGAATAGCAAGAAGAGAATGTAGAGTCTCATACTTAAGCCAGTNTGCGGCGCTCATGTTGCTCAATCATCGCATACACCTCATAAAGAGACAAAAGTCTCATCATCGACAAGATCTGTGAACGAGATCCCTCAAACTCATCACGAAGTCCCATAAAGAACTTGTGAATTTTATCCTCCTACTCTCGAGTATGCAAGAATGTTGCTCTCTCGGGCTCTATCATCGGAATAGTAAGAAGAGAATGTAGAGTCTCATACTTAAGCCAGCGTTGGGTCAAATAGTCATAATAATCCTGAACCGTCATATCTCCGTGTCGAGCATATGAGAGCTCTTGAGAAAGCTCATAAACACGAACTCCCAGTCCTGACTGAAAATACATCTCTAATAATATGCTCCATAGCTTTGGNCTGAACCGTCATATCTCCGTGTCGAGCATATGAGAGCTCTTGAGAAAGCTCATAAACGAACTCCCAGTCCTGACTGAGAATACATCTCTAATAATATGCTCCATAGCTTTGCAATATAGTTATGAAACTGGTGAATCCTACAAACAGATGGCTCCATCGAGCCAAATAACCATCTAAGAATAGCGCAATTCTTAGAGAACCACACTAAATATCTAGGGTGATCATCATCTGGCTTTGGGTGAGATCCCGTTAGCCAACTAAGTTTCCCTACATGACTCAAGAAAAGTTGGAATGAACGTGGCTACTCAGCAAAGTTACGACCATTCAACAAATGTGTTATAACCTTCTGAGAGATTATACCCGGCATCGTCAGTAATGCAACTGTGCCAGTTGGTACTGTATACTGGCCAAATATAAAAGTGGAAGAAGCNACTCAGCAAAGTTACGACCATTCAACAAATGTGTTATAACCTTCTGAGAGATTATACTCGGCATCGTCAGTAATGCAACTGTGCCAGTTGGTACTGTATACTGGCCAAATATAAAAGTGGAAGAAGTAGGCATTACATTCTCGGTGGAATTACTAATAATTGGGGTCTCAACAATCGATGTTTCAACGGTAGGAGTCTCAATTCCCTCAGTATTAGTCATTTCAACAATAATATGTGGGCACCCGTGGCAGAAAATACTCTAAGATAAGCAGAGGGACAAAATAAGGGAGAATAATATACCTCTAGTCAAACAGTAGCAACAGATAAAGAAGGTCCAGAAAGCTCCNTGGGGTCTCAACAATCGATGTTTCAACGGTAGGAGTCTCAATTCCCTCAGTATTAGTTATTTCAACAATAATATGTGGGCACCCGTGGCAGAAAATACTCTAATATAAGCAGAGGGACAAAATAAGGGAGAATAATATACCTCTAGTCAAACAGTAGCAACAGATAAAGAAGGTCCAGAAAGCTCCCAAATAATCAGGTTACGGTGCCCAAAAATCCAGTGAATATATAAGTGATCTATTGCATCAAAAGTACATTAAAGGAGAAGTGGATTCAAACCCTCTTAAAAAGGTCCAAGGTGTTGTAACTCTAGGAAAAAGAAGTCAGTGGCGCAAAAGAAATGGCGACACTATGAAGAGTGTGAAGCACGAAGAGGGGGGGCTAGTATCGCTGCTAGATGGATTTGCTGGGTTGGGTTTACTGTTAGGGTAGTTAGGCTAGTTTGGATGGGTCATTTTATAGTAGTTTGTTGGGTTTGGGGCTGGGCTGTGGGTTGGGCAGGGGCTGATTTTACTAGGTAGTGGGTTGGCTATTTGGTTTGCTTGTTGTTAGTGGGCTGGGATTGGTTTGTGGGATTTTGGGTTTGTTGTTGGTGGGCAGTGGTGGTTGCTGGTTGGTGGTTTCACTATAGGACGGTTGTTGGGTTGCTTTGGGTGGTTTTGATTTGTGTCGTGTGGTTTTGTTGTGGGTTGTTGGGTTACTTTCTTGGGATTGGTTTATGGTGTTAGTGGTTGAAGGTGGGTTGGGATTGGTGCTGTGCTAGACTTGTTTATGTTGTCGTTGGTAGAGAGTGGTGGCAGTTGGGTGGCTAGTCTCTGGCTGATGGTGGCTGTCACTGGTTGTGGCTGTAATATGTTGTTGCAACAGGGGTTTGGGAGGCTACGGTTAGGGCTAGGGTTTGAGGTAGGGGCTAGGGTTTTTGGCTATTATACCAACAAGAGAAATGTGTGAATCAAAAGGAATACCCAAACTAAGAGTAGAGTCTCATATATATAATCAAACAATAGTTTAAAGTGACTTGAACATCCTTCTGGTCTAGGTAAAATATAAAAGTAATAGTAAGGGTAAAAAAGGGAAAAAAAAGAAAAGAAACCCTAATAAACTAGACTATAACTCTAACAGTGTGCGAGTGGATTTGTATTTATATGTATAGCTAGATTGCTTGAGTTGAGATACTATTGCTTAAATTTGATGGTTAGCTTAGTAGATACTTTACTTGTAGCTATATCATTTGAAAAGCACTTCGCAATGCATCTACCAACATGCAATGCAAGTGGTAGAAGTGATGCCATTGATTTAGAGCTAAGTACCAAGGAGGTAAGACAACTTTGTGACTTTGCGAACACTACTTTTCCTTTGGATAGCTTTCTCTTTAGGCATCTCTTGGCTTTGTTTCAAGTCCTTCTTTAAGAAAAACAACTCAAGTTGTGATGTGCAGGACTATGATCTTTAATGTATTCATCCAAAGATAGTTTTTGTACAGAGATATTGGGATCTAGAGACTTGTACATGAGTGTTGAGATTTATTTTCAATTCGTTTTGCTCAATGGTTTGTGGGTTGTAATGTAATTTTCTTAAGGGTTAATAGCACTTTTGGTCCCCTACAGTATGCATTTTTTGTTAGTTTAGTCCTTATTGTATCAATTCTATCAATTTGGTCCTTAATTTATTCAATCTGTATCACTTTGGCCCATAATCAAACAATCCGTCAAGTTTTTTTACGGAAATAA
>CAUOFW020006056.1:0-25176 GCA_963454935.2 Ilex paraguariensis | reverse complement strand
AAGGGAAGACCACAATTGCATTGGGGAAGAGTGATAGAGTGGTAGTTACAAAGGACACTGGTGGAGGTAGCATATCAGTAGACAATTTCATATGCAAAATGGCTCTGGATTAAGCAGAATGACATATCCGAAATTGTGTGGTCCAAATCTACCAAAATTACTGGAAACTTTGTATGAGAATGTTAAGAAAACGCAAGCATGGAAACACAAAAGTGCATATAATGAATGCGAAATCCAGGAGTAAGTTCTGACCTCCAAGGCTTTCTCTTCATCGTATATAAATTTTGGCAGCTTTCTCATCAAATCCTTTCTGTCTGCTCCAGCTAAAGCTTTGCTTATCTGCAAGACAATGTGATGTCAGTGGTATATAAAACCCTCAATTTCAATTCATTGAAGTTCATCTGGTTTTCAAAGTCATAATCCACCAGGCGTGTCAAGTGCATGAATGATGGATAAGGTTTACACTTTATGGTTGAAAGTGGAAAGAATACTTTGACCACTTATAAAAGAGTTATAGGCTAAGTTATCCAGGCCATAGAACTATATAACCATTGGCCCCTTGGTACATGTTCCTCGATGCTGAAGGCATTACCCAAAAGTAGGGGATTTCGTAACATTTTGGATTGGCTGTCTTGTATTTATAATAAGTTGGTATTTGAATCATATCCATAATAAGATGGGCTGGTTCAGATCCATCCTAATCAGATGATTATGAATTACTTCTAGTTAATATTCTATTAAATAAGTTTTAATAGATAGAATATTAAACTTGATAAAATAAAAAGATAAAATCTCAAATCACGGGTAATGGATATACTTTAAGCATTCCATTAGTTATATATAAACGTTCCAACAACAATACTTGTATGCATAAAATAACTTAGGTTTGGTGGAGTAAATGCATTTAAAAAGAGAGAAATTTTAGTGGATGGCACTGCTACAGTTGCTGGCAGCGTATTGTGCCGGTTCTTTTGAGTGATATATCTGGAAATGCCATTGATCCCTTATTAACACTGTTTCGGACACAACTGATTACATTCCAAAATTACTGTTACTCGGACATCTTTACCCTTGGCCATGAACCTCCTTTGGATTTTTGATTTATTCAACCCTTCTATTTTCGATCCGAAAGGAAGAAGAAGAAACAAAGGGAAAAAAATAGAAGTGACTTGACTTAAATACATTTATGAAAGAAAGTACCCAGAGCACATAGGATCCTCTATAAGCAAATTAGTAAGGGACAGAAACCTAGCTGGCTGCCTCAGATTAATCTTACAGCAACCAGTTGATCCAGATAAATTTTTCTAACTCCTGAATTGCCAAAAATCTAATTAGCCACAGACAAGAGCAATGAGTAGGCATTTAATCATACCTGGGGTGCATATACACAACCTAATGTTCCAACTACAATTCCTCCCAATACAAAGCCACCAACGAAGATACCGGCACTACTTGGTTTTCCACCATCCCCACTGCACTTTCAAAAATGTAGTTGGCATAGAGAAAATGGGATCCATAAAACACAAAAAGCAGCTAGGCTGACAAGTAACAATAAATCCTTGATTGCTCAAACAGGATACATTGCTTATCACATTTTTTTGTGGAGAAAATTAGAACCGTGTCTGATCCCAGCACCCAGAATCAAGTGATAAGAACAAATGGCAAGCACTTGTGTGTCTCCCTCTGTGTGTATGTGGCTGTGAATGTCAGAGTGTGTGTGTCTATGTAAGAAAAGAGCACGTTTGGCATGGTGGATTTGAAGATAATTTTCAGTGTAATGAATACAAATCTGGAACACCTTCAGTAGGTAGAAGAAAAAGAGAAGCTCAAATTCTGCTTCTAAATCATAGCCGCTCTGAGATGTATATATTTATATGTGTATATATATACGTGTTTATACTATATGCACCAAACCAACTAATAGATCAGCTTCAGCATGACGTGTTTCTGTGAGAAAAATTCAGCAAGCCTACCTTCTCTGGACATAAAAATTCTTGTAACTATTGGTCTATACAATTACACGTGATAGATTAAACAAGAATGAAACACAGTGAAATAGACAGTTTATGGCCATACCCAGCTCGCACCCTAAGTGATCTTCTGTCCTTCAAAGCTTTTGTTTTCCCACAGGAAGTAGAGCTCATAAACAAGTTGCTGGAGCTAAGACATTGGTCCACTTGCATCAAATAAGAACCTAAAACCATATATTTTGGCAACTAGAAGAATAAGTTAATGCCGCTTACAAAAATTAATAATAAAATAATACTAATAAGGGTTCCATAAATGCCTACCCCTGTGGGCATCACATAGATATTCATCACATATAAAAATGCATAACAAGGTTAAATTATATGTGGAATGTTAGACATTTGGGAAAAAAATATATGGTGATGTATAGCAGTACAAGTCAAGACATATTGCAGCGTAAACCCAACATACGCACTTGAATATTTTATGAAGCTTGAAGTACACAGAACATAACCAAAACAGAAATTCAATAGAGGTAAAAAAAATGAAAAAGCACAGGAGAAAATTTTCCTATGTACCATGGGTCCAAGTAATACTTCCAATAGCCCAAGCAACCAAATTGGAACTTGAGGCAAAAATACTCTCACGTTATTGAATTGAAAATCTTGCAAAAGTTGCTATTTTGATTTTAAAATAAAAAATCTGTATCTCCAAGGCACATGTGAGGATATTATGGCGCCAAACCAGATGGCGACCCCAGACACTTCTTTTGATGTCAAAGAAACCCAATGCAAAAACCCATTCTTGGAACCTCCAGTAGTATCATCATGGCTCACTGTCAGATGTTCACAAGCACCTGATCTAATACATTCATAGGCATTTATACTTGCAAGAAAATTACACCAACCTAGTCAACACACAAAGGCACGTACGCACAAACAAACTCGCCATTTTTGTGTCTAGTTATGTATGACTTTGACGAGTTCACATATCCAAGTCATGTTGAGTTATGAGGCTTATCCCATGTCTATGCAAATGAGAATAATATATGTATGGGGGAAGACATCCTCTTCACCTTTATGAGGAGGGATCTTTGTCATCACCTCTAGTGAGACCAATATGCCCTTACGTCATCAAGTACAAGCATTTTTAAAGGCAGGGTAATATTAGTCATTCTGTATCCAAGGAAAATCTTTTCCCTTCGGTATGATTCTTGGCCTCAATGCCTTCCGTCAACAACTCAGCATATTATCTTAGTTCACCTATGACTCTACCCAGGCTACCCATTTTTTTATATAGAAGGAATAGAATAATCTACACTTGAATTTGAATATAGTCAGTAGTCAGCTTTAGATGGATCATGACCAGATAACCAGTAAATAATGGGTGTTCAAAAAAAGAATGACCTTTTTTTCCATTATGCATGTATGTATATTCAGAGAAAGGTGGGACAAGAGAAAGAAACCTGGTAAAGATAAAAGTCAAAGCTAAAATAGGTTGGAGACAACTGTGCCTGTTGGCTGGCAAGTCGCGTCCTTGAAGCAAAAGTAGCCTCAACTTCACCGGAAGTAAGTAAAGTTTATTTTCCTTAAAAAATTAAAATCAACCCAAACTACACCTTCAAAAAGTTCGTGATGAAGGTTGTAAATTACTAATAATGTACACGAAGTCATGCTAGAATTTCAATTCCGAATGGACCCTTGTACTAAAATGATAGACGAGGTTGAAATCGTAGAAGCCATCAATTAAACCACTTTTCAGACATCCTATTGCACCTACTCATGTCGTCAAGGACGGAGCCATTAGTGAGCTACGGTGGGCTGAAGCCCAAGTTAAAAAAAAAATTACCACTTTCATACAAGGTTACCGGTATCAGCCCACTAAATCACTAATCATTAGTACAATTTTCCAATGTCCTTAAGGCTTAAGCCCCAATTCATGGAAAGAAAGAATTTTTTAGGGTTTTCTATTCCTATTTTGATCGGAACAGAGAGGGGATTAGGCCAACGCCAAACACTTCGATTTCGTCCGTATCGTCCTCTAGTTCTATTCGACTAATCCTCTTCCAAGAACCACAAATAGGGATTACACCTCAGCTATGTGAGGTACTATAACTCATTCCTTATCTCCTTGATCATATATTCAGCCGTTATTTGGGTTGTTTTCTCAGATTTTCTATTAATTATTTTTTAACTAGAATAGTAGAATCATTGTTGTCTTGTTGATTTGTTTCTCTGGTTTGCTTTTCTAATTTTCAGCCCTTCTCTACTTTATTAGGATAGAAAATCAAGAACGAAAAAGAGCAAAAACAATTTTTTCGTTCTTCAAAAAGAAAAGTGGAGAAGAAACATCAAATTCTACTCTTGAACCTTTGAGTCTAGTAGAAGTGTTGATGTTCCTGTGATTCCTGCGGCTGATTTTGACAGACAAGACATGCATAATTTGAAATATCAACTGAATCATTATTGATTTGATGTGGTTCGCCATGAGAGGTTTTAAAATATGTCTACAATTTCAAAATTATGTCGTGCTTTAGTAAGAAACAAATAAGGCAGAGTCCTACAATTTGATTGATAAGTTGATTCGTCTTATTTTAACTTTTCCCGTTTCTACAACAACTTCATAAAGAACATTTTTAGTCATGAAACATGTCAAAAGTACTTTTCGTAACAAGATGGAAGATAAGTATTTGACTAATTCTTTAGTTGTCTACATTGAAAGAGAAATAACGGAAGTAATCGATACAGATTCAATAATAAATGCCTTTTGTTCTAAGAAGGATCAGAAGTCCAATTTCATTAGCAAGTGTTTATGAGTTTACTTTTTTATTTTGTTAATCGTATGAATGCTTAACTTAGCTCGGGATAAACAAAAATCATGGCTCCGCCCTTGCATGTTGTTCCTAATTTCCCTTTTCAGAGGTTATCAGCTCCATGGGTGAACTCATAACTCAGTAACCACTAGACTAATGGCAACCAAGAGAGTTAAATTCAAGATTGAATCCATATCAATCAGTTTATTGTAGTCACTTCTACCATCTCCAGTGACCCTTTTCAAAGTTACTGGTTAGAAACTAATTGCTACATAACAACACAATATAGCCCTTCAAACACACATAGATGAAAATGCAAGAAAAAAGAATCCTAAATAAGCCATATACAGTGCATAAAGACAAGTACAGTTGATCAGATTCTAATAAAAGCATAATAGAAAAGAATAAAAGGCAACAAAAGGGAAGCATATGCAATTCTTCATAGCCCATCACAAAAAACAAAAAAGAATGACTAGCATCGTAATAGTTTCCAGCAATAAAAAAAATTGCAGATTAACGAAAATAGTAAAGGCAATTACCAGGTGAGAACTGGGTTTGTGGATTTTTGATTGAAACCAACGAATTAGCTAAAGCAGACATCGTTCGGAGTTTTCACAGAGAGAGAGAGAGAGAGAGAGTGTGTGAAGATTAATTTCTGAGTCTGTTGTGCTCGATGATATCGAAGAACAACTGCACACAGAATTCTGACAAGATGGAAGTAAAGGTTTATGGGCCGGGCTTATTGGGCCTAAATGAATTAAAGTCTTGGGTTGAACTTGTTCGGTCCATGGGGCCCTCATAGCCCTAGGTTAGTGAAAGCCCAATGGTGTGGCATTTGATATGCCAATGGCATATCTCATGTACTTAGTTTTTCCTTAGTTGCAAGCCAAAAAAATAAGAGAAAACATGTACTTGTGTATTGTTTCTCTTTTAACTGCAAGCAAAATAAAAAAAAAAAAATTCATCAATGGAATTAAATGACTAAGCCAGATTCGATCATATTTTTGCATTTTGCTCTACCACCATTAAAAAAGGTCATCAATAGATTGGGCTTAGATAATTGATTGGTAGACTAGGTTGGGTCGAGGTGGTGCACCACCTTTACTCGAGGCTTGGAAACAATTGTGCGAAGAAAAGAAGCAATGATAGTAAAGAAGTGATAAGCCTCGAGTAATTGCAAGTTGGAACCCAATCGTTCCCAGCCTATAGCAACACAGCTCATTATGTAGCTATAGCAATTGGAAGTTGGAACCCAATTTTTACCTTTGAATTGGGTTTAGACCCCCCACCCCCACCCACCCACCCACCACACACACACACAATTTTAGGCAAATTCTATTCCACATGATCGTATAGTTTCTATTAAATTGAAATGGCACTATATTCCCAAAATAATAATAATAATAATAAAAGGTTAACCATAGGAGTTGATAAGAGGGCTTTGTCAACTCCTTTACAGAGTGAAGAAGTCAAGTCAAGGGGAGTGGAGTTAGAGAATTTTGTTGTTGGTTCATGTCCTTGTGTTTCAATTGCATGTGCCAAATTGTCTTCGCACCACGATAAGTAGCTTTCCCCATTACCTATGAATTTACAAATAGTAGGACCCAAGTAAACTGTAGGTCTTGAAATGGGTGAATCACACCTTCTCCCCCAGCGTCAATCACGGTTGGTAGGGTAGTTGTGTTTGGTAGGTTGTAATCAAATAATAAAATGAAATGATCGTTGTTTAGTAATGTTTATTTTAATATTTAGTATGTAGTATTAGAAATTTATTTTCATTATTATGGAATGTTTAATCCTACCAATATATAATTTATCATATCTTAATATTTAATGGTATTTTTCATTTTCAACTATTATCATTAGTCGCCGCCACCACAATTACCACCACCAACACCACTCTACCTCCATTCAGAGTCTGGGTCTGGATCTGGGGTTGGTTCCAAATCCAACATCAAGGTCCATGCTCGGAGTTCGGGATTGAGGTTCAAGTTAGGCATGTGGTCGGGGTCGGGGTTTGGGTTTGGGTTTAGTCTAGGTCTAGGTCTAGGGATAGGGTCAGATCTAGGTCTGGGGTCGGGTTCAGTTTGAGTCTGGGGATTGGGATAGGGTTGGGTCAAAGTCCGAGCTCAAGGTTTGGTTCGAGCTCATATATATGAGGTTTGGTCTGAATCTAGGGTTGGGTTTGAATCTGAGTCTAGGGATTACTCAAATATTTAAGTGGGTTTTTAATTTTATTTTAGCACTTAATACTAGTTTTTATCAAACATTGGAATAATAATATGTATTTTATTCCATTCTTATACTTATTATATTCTCATCTTAATTCTATTCCTCATATAAAAATACTAATTATTGTCTGTGCCTGAAGGCACGGAGTAGTAAAAAAATTGTCAACAATAAACATATTTGTATTCACACTAAAAATTAAATCACAAACAGAGATGAGAGAGAAATGAATTTAACTATTAGTTGTAGTAAAAGTGAGTGATGATAGTGGCAGTGGGTGACAGTGGTGGTGATGGAAGATGATAATGATTGTCGTGAGTGGCAATGACCTTGATAGTCATGGATGACAATGGTGATGGTGGTGGGTGACGGTGATGGTGATTGGCAGTGGCAGTGGTGGGGCGATGATGATGGTGGCGGCGACCGTGACGATGGTGGTGGTGGGCGATGACAGGTACTTATAGACGACAATGTGATGGGTAGTGACAAATGACGATAGTGGTGGTGGTGGTGATAGGCGTGGTGGGGGTGGGTGAAAGTGGGTGGTAACAGTGGTGGACTATGATAAGTGATGGTGGTAAGTGTAGTGAGAGGGGGTAATAGTGGTTGGCTATGATGGTGGGTGACGATGGGTGGTTATGTGTTGTGGCAGTGGGTGGTAATGGGCAACCATAGTGGTGGTGGGTGCTGATAGTGGACGACGGTAATAGTAGGATAATGGTGGTAGTGATAATAAATATAAAAATAAGATAACAATGATTGTTGGTGATGGCGGTAGGCGACAATGGTAATAATTGGTGATGGGGCAGTTGGGGTGTAGGTGAGATAGTGGCGGTGGTAGGACGGTGGGGTGGTGACGATGACAACAATGATGGTGATGATAGTTGGGGGTAGCGAGGTTGGTGATGGTAAGGGTGATGGTTGAACAGTGACGATGGTGATAGGATGGTGACAACGGTGGTGGTGGTGGTGGTGGAGGAATGGCGGTAGGGGTGGTGGTGGTTGGACAGTGAGGTGATGGTAGTGGTTATGATGGGGATGGTAGGAGTGGTGGTAGTGGTGATGGTGTTGGTGGGATGGTGGGTGTGGTGATTGTGATAGGGTGGCAGTAATGGTGGTAGTGGTGGTTGTTGTGGTAGAGGTGGTGACAGTGGTGGGGTAGTGGGGATGATAATGGTGATGGTCGAGATAATAATAGTGGTGGTGGTTGTGGGGCAGCGGGGGTTGGGGTTGTAATAATGGTAATGAAATTGTTTCAAACACTATTTTTTTTTTAAAATACTTTTGAAAAATTATAAATCTTAGAAGTAGTTATAAAAAATCACACCAAATATATCCTTAGGGACATATTTACCTATTAAATTTGAAGTGTTAATATTAGCCGTTGAATTAACTTTTAAATAAAATTTAAAAAGATTTCAACAGCGTAAAATAAAAATTATTTTATTTATTTTTTGAAATTTGAAATGTACTGTAATTTATTATATAGATTATCACATACCAAACAATACATTAATTTTTTAAATTTATCTTATATTAGCCGCAGTCGTATGGTCAAATCTCTTCTAGATGAAAAAAATTTTCACAAGTCATTCGAGCTTTGGGATAAAGTGAGACATATTCATATAATTCGAGGGCAATGTGAAATCTTTCGAGGGCAATGTATAGAAGATTCTTATAATCGAAGTGATGTGAAATTAAACACTATAGTTGAACCGAATACATAAAAACTTCATAATTGAGGGGCAATGCAAGATAATGGCTTAGTTTAATGGGTCAAAGTTGTAATTTTACCTTCATCCTCGTTGTTAATTTTTTTTGGTTCAACAATTAAGAGTGTTCAGGTCAACTTACATGTATCTCGACTAATTTTTTTTTTGTCTGATGAAAGACAAGTCATTCATACCGAAATTAGAATATTCATGAGAGATAAATCTTGTGACCTAATCCCAAAAAATTATCGAGATAAATTTTCTCATTATTCATTCATAACAAGGTCATGTTACCAAAAGAAATATGAGTCTTTAGCCTTCATCTCCATATTCCTACCTGCCGTAGGCTTGTGTTTGTATTGGATTATTAAAAGAAAATTAATATTTTTTAAGACTTGGATCTTCGTACAAAAGAAGAATGGATCATTGGTGCTCATTCTCATGCTTTAATAATTCTTGCCAACCATTTTGTATACTGTTGCTATATGGGTTGGTTTATGTTCGATAATTTAAAATTCAATCTAGATCATGTGGGTATACTTCTTTATCGAGTTGGTGATCATCAAACCAACCTCCCTGAATGAAAGCTATTTTTTTTTTTCATTGTTCAAGATTGTCTAGGTCAGTTTATATTCACATTGTTTAATCTTTTTTTCTTAAATCATTCACGTTAGGATTAGGATATTCATAGCTTAACCCCAAAGAATTATCAAGATTCGAACTCAGTACGTCTGATTTTACAGTTTATTTTTGTTATCACTTGAGCTACTCATTGGGATTCTAAATGAAACTATTCGAACGAGTTTTAGAAAAACATATTTTAATTTTTTATATCTCAAAACATGTTTGATTATATGATCCTGTAATAGTTTTAAAAAATAAAAAAATAGTAAAACATGTTTAGACAATAATCTAAAAAATAATAAAAATATTAAATATAATATGAATTGACTTTTGAGGATATTATACAACATGAGGTCGATTGTATATTTCTTAACATTGCATTACATGATGCTAAAAATTAACCTATGAAATTTTCCAAATAAAAAAAAGGGATAAAAGAGAAGCGTTAAATGTCTACGAAAAGATCTCATATTCTCAACCAACGAAAAAAATTGACTTAAAAAATTGAACATACCGCAAAAATATTATCCTTTCCCTCACTTTTGAAGAATGACAAAACAAAGCCACCATCTTAAATTTCTAATTTGTATACAGTCATATTTAAGGAGAAAGCCAACCTCAAGAAAATATTAAAAATCAATCAATGAGAAAACAAAAGGCACATAGAAAGAGCATTCATCAGGAGTTGAAGGGTTGGAGCTTTGGTCGAGACTGGGGATTTGAAAGAATCAATCAAGCTTATTTAGAAGCGGAGTGAAAGACAAAGACAAGAGAGAAA
Source organism: Ilex paraguariensis (assembly GCA_963454935.2). Lineage (NCBI taxonomy): Eukaryota > Viridiplantae > Streptophyta > Magnoliopsida > Aquifoliales > Aquifoliaceae > Ilex > Ilex paraguariensis. The sequence goes on along the minus strand of CAUOFW020006056.1, from coordinate 15,053 downwards.
AAAAAATTCCTTTTAAATAACGCCTTTAAATGCACGATAGATAAATTCTGTCATTTCAAAATTTGGCAAAAACATATTATTAATGTTCTCTGCAATTGTGACTTTCTGTTTCAAATTTTTAAAAAACTAGATACAAATCTATGTTATCCAAACAATTTTCCTTATATTTTTTATATCCGAAAACAAAAAAAATATTTACACATACAAACCAAACAAAACCGTCTTCTTAATCCATTCAAAATCTATACGCACCATTGAAATCAATGTGTCAATCCTATTTTATTGCCTTATTCAAATTGGTGTAACGTGGTTTAGTTAAGTACAGTGTAGTGTCGCTTATGGTTCTAGTAAGGTACAATATTAATCGCCCAGTTGTATTTGTGTGGCCTTATATTTTGGAATTCACTCCATTGGTGGAGTATATATAAATTTTCGATATTGACTTATAAATAATCATATTTTTTGGGTATAGGTTCAGTGTGAAACATATTCTTTTGTGTACCATACCTTACGGTGTGTTTCTCCTTGCTAAGAAGCCAAATGAGAAAACCCCTTTGCGAAATTTCTTGACTAAACCAAATCAAATTATTTGTGTTGTAGTAGTGTTGTGTCAAAATTAGTTCAATTTCTACTAGTTATTATATACATACGTTGTACATAAACTATTTAGAATTATAATTTCAATGCTTATACTTTGCACTTAATCAATATTACTTGCACCCAATACTTTTCATATCCATTGAGCCACAGTTATGCACATAAAAACGCACCCTCATCCCCAAACTCATATGATATTTACAGTGCTAACCTTTAAAATCATAACCGTTACAAAATATAAATTTTTATCATACTGATTGTTAAAATGGTTGTATTAATAAAACCAAAATTCAATTAAATTTGTCATCAACCCTATAAGCAGCCAGAAGGCTGTCCAATTCTTCCTCCACTATATTATCACCACAAGGGTGATAATAGTCATGTTACATATTGAAATAAAGGTTCCCATTAACTATTGCCCAAATAAAATAGGAACAAGAAAATACGAAACAACTCATCCCATCCTACTAATGAGGTCACTAAAGATAACTTATAACAAGAATTCTGGAAAAAACTACTCAATTAGCTATTGGAAATAACTCATTCTATGACATATTAAGATTTCAAGCTAACCAACAAGAAAATATTATTTGGTGGGGGCTCATATTCTATGGTAGTTGAAGTGTTCATCATCAGATGACAAAAACATTCACAACATAGAATTATTTTATAATTATAGCAACCCATCCTCTTCTCAATTCATTTTAATATTTTAGACATACATATGACTATATACATGTGTGTAGTGCACATATCAACATATACCTTTGTATGTATATGTCGAACAAAGCAACATATTTCGCAACTCTATAAAACATCAATCGCACAAGCTAAACCATCGACAACACCATTAAATTAATGGCTTATTTTATTTCTTTTGGCGAGAACATATCATTTTATTAAATTTGAGACATGCTTGTTAACCTCTATCATATATGCAACAAATGTAGTCGCAACATGTTGCTATCGCGGCTATGACCACCATAGGGATCACATTTCTTATGGTCCGTCCGTCTCATTAGTGCCACTTGTTCTCCGCCAGAGATGCCCTTGTCACCACGATTAGCATGATTGCAAGAGTGCCAATTTCTTTCCTCCCGTAACTACTTCAAGTGTTGTAAACAAATCTGCCAAGTTTTACCATCTTAGATATATAAAGGCCTATCGTACTTGCGTGTTAAAAAAAAAATAATATGCTTGATTTGCTCTTAATTGTAATTTTGTAGTGACTGCGATGGATTGAGGGTGGTGACATATGCCCTTTCGCAATGCGCCGGATCCTTTGACTTCTTGTGGCCATTCATATGCATTGAACTCTTTTAACTTTTAGCATTTTTGGGTGCATGATTTGCATAGATTGGATACAGACAATTTGTCTGTATATGATTGGATACAGACATTTTGTTGGGAATAGAATAAGAATTTTTATTTATTTTTTTATTATCTTATTGTACTTGTATGATAATATAGATATAAATATAGATTTACTGTTGTATATAACCATTTTATATCGTTGCATGTTTAACTGGGTTTGTGTTTGATTTGATGTCTTTAAAGGATTAACTCGTTTATCATTTGAAATAGTTATCACTTAATCTATATCTGTTAATTCTATATCGATTTTGTAATATAGTTTTTAAGTCGTATCTAAAATTGTTATCGTTAATTGTAATTCTGCAAAGATAAGATAAGATGGTGAAATTGGGTATTTGGTATTGGTATTATTAGTCTGTGGTCCTCATGCCCATTGCGAACGTGGACAGCCCTTGTCCACCCTTATATTATGCACAAAAAGTGAAAACAGGGGCCATGTGCCATGTGCCAGAGTGTTTCCAAAGCCCTCCAATAGGAGAAGATTCTCATTCTGTTGGAATCCAAAAATAGGGGCTACAAGTCAATTGTCCTCATCCCATTTGCGTAATGGGTCAAGCAATTTCGACACTATTTTAATTTTATACCGTATTAACCAGTCGTGTACATAACAGTCATCTCATTTTTGCCATTCACTTTAGAGTTTTCACTTTATACTCTTTAATCATTTGTTTTAATTTCGAGACACATTCTCATTTTTTGGAACCATAACGAAAAATAAAAAAAAAATTCCTAAAAATACAAAGTTCTATACTCAAAAATGATAAGCCCCACCAAAACATAGGATACGTGAACCGAAAAGATCTATTCAAAAAAAAAAAATATCGAAAAGGTGAGTGCACCCCAAAATTTGATAAATTCCATCCAAAAAAAATAATAAATAGTACGGTATTAATTTATTTATTTTTTCATACCATAGTCAAACACTTATGTTTCACACTATACCCCAAATTAAACAATCAATTATATTGTGAGAAAAATTGTGAAAGCATTTCTTGTCCAAAAAATAGTAGAAAAGAGCTATTGGACCAATATCGAATTGAAGGGACAAAGTGAGACGGACCGTAGTTTAACGGTTCAAAGGACAAGGTTTTTTTTTTATTCTTATAAATCTTTTCATTAAGTTACTAGAACAAGAATGGTCTTCGGACCAATGGCGGATCCCCAGTGGGGGTAGCTACCTCTCCAAAAATTTTAAATTTTTTTTAGATTTGCCCCCTTTGAATTTTTTAAAAAGGATTTATAGGCAGTAATGATATTTTGACAAATATGAGGGTCTTACTTATAAATGTCAAAAAAAATCTTTTAAAAGGCTAAATGACTCCATTATGTAAATTGTTTTAATTTGGTATTTTGAATAGTTTTATTGTGATTGATCAAGCAATTCTTATCCACAAATTTAGTTTAACATAATAGTCATAGTTTACGTTTGTTTTAATTGTTTGTTAAAATTAAATTATATATGATTGAGTTCAATTTTTTAGTTCAAAATTTTTTGATAGGTGATTAGGTCTTATAGTTAAATTTATAATAATTTTTTTTTTTTGGCCCTTTTTGTATAATAATCATATATATGGGTTACAATTTTAATTAACGTTTTATTAATAAAACTATCCATGGTTTAGGTTGCTCCCACTGAAAAAAAAGTCTGACTCCACCCCTGCTTCGGAATCCATCTCCATATTCCTGCTCCTGGTGCTAAGCTTGTGTTCTTGTTGGGGAATTATCTAAAGAAGATAGAGTATTTTCAGACTTACACCCTGTTTGGTATGGGTGAAAATGGGATAGATGAAAAACAGACAATGAAAAATAAAATGAAAAAGGTAAATTTCCTCTGTTTGGTTAGGAAAGCATGATGGAGAGAAAGGAAAATGGGATGGAAAAAAAATCCTTCCCGCCAACCAAAATGGATCACCCCAAAATAAGAGGAAAATGACAAAAACTAGACTGTCAGGTGTCAGCAATGAAATCCACAACCTTTATTGGAACTTATCCAATAACTATTTAAGGGGATTTATGATATTTAATTAATAATAACTTTTTCATAGCAAAAAAAATATGTCTTCCACTTTTTCATCTCTTATACCAAATATAAAGAATGGAAAAAAAGTATTTTTTCCTTCAAGAATGAAAAACTCATTCTTCCTATTTTTTTCATCTTTTCACTTTTCCGTCATTTTTACCAAATAGACCATTAGATCTTTTCATATTTATTGTATTTGCTACTCCCTAATCCTATATTTATTGAATCTACATTACACAATTATTTATAAGAGATCCCACCAAACCAACTTTTGAAGTCAAAACTAAGATCCTATTATGTACTCTAAACACTGCACTGAAGAATAGATTTAGTTCCACGGAACGATCATAGATATAGAAAATTAAACTCAAATATTAAGGGAATAAATCCGAATTATTAGTCATTGAACTAACAGTTTCGTGGTCATGAGAAAATATTTACTTTCAACGCAATTTATCCACGACTTATATATCTCACTACGTAGCAACTCATGGTTGAAAATTTCATTTTCAAACTTACCAAGTTTACTATTTTTCAACACACTTTTCATGTACCTTACTTATCTTCAATTTCAATACAAAATTTTTGATTGTGGAAAAAATTGATGACATATCATGTTTGGTAAGAAAATATACAAAAGAGAAAACAAATGATTCTTTTTTTAAGTGATAGAAAATGTATTACTCATGTTTTTTTTCATCTTTTTATCGTTCTATCTATTATTCTAAATTCTACTCAATTCAACAAAGTCTTATTCTAATATTTTTTGGGTCGGTTACATGAATTCTATTTTGCCGTTATACTTTATCATCGTCGGTCATGTTTTCTATTAAACTATGGATTATCATGTTTTTCTTTATTATTTCACTTAAAGTTAATTTTGGTCTACGTTTATTTTCAATAATTATTATATCATTCTTTATTAGCAGTGCCGTAGTAAACCGTCTATAGATATATCCAAACACGTAAATTGATTCTTCCTTAATTTATTCCTTATAGGAACTATTACTCTACTTTTTCACGGATAATATACTTCTCAATTTTATCTTTCTTAGTTTTACCACACATTCATTTTAATATTCTTATTTTCGCTGCAATTAATTTGTAAACGTGTTCTTTCTTACCCGTCCAACACTCTGTTCCAAACTTCCATCATATTATATTAGTAATAGTGAAATTTTTTATAGAAGGATTTTTTGCACTTTACATCCTGAAAGAATTTAAATTTTTTATTTTATATATTCAAATATTAAATTTATCACATTATATTCTCAATGTATTAAAAGTATTATAATGTGACTCTTTTATTATCTTCTGTTATATTTTTCTTTAAAAGCCAATCCAATGACAAAAAAAACTAATGAAAATCTAACAAAGTACAAAGTAATGCAATGCTTTTAATACATTGAGAGTATAATATAAAGAATTTAATCTTTGAAAATGAAAAATAAAAATCTTGAAATCTTTATGAAATTTGCCCTCCAAAGAAAGGCAAGCCATGTTCTGTGATCATTTGTCCTAGTCATACGTTTGATTTGTATCTTACAATAAATCAATTGACTTATTATTGTAACAACCCACTTGCAACGCGCCAGATATCTAATTGTCCTAAATAACTCAGTTAGAACTGCATATAAGAAAATTATATAGGACATTAAACTTAAATTTGTTAAGTAATCCCACAATTTCACTATATAAATATAAATATTCAAATTAAAGCGTAATCTTTTTTTTTTGATAATTAAAAAAGAGGTGGGGGTAAGAAAGAGCGTCCATCGACTACCCCATTAGGGCCTCAACAGAGGAATTATAAAATCTCTGACTGTGCCTGAAACATCTCTCGAGACCACATCTAACTAGGCTAGCATAGCGGCCAACCATCAAACCCTATTGAGAACTTCAGGACTCAAACTCTCAACTTCTGGATAAAGAGTAATCAGATGGAAGGTTGTCATCCCAAATAACTCAATCATATAACTTAAATTATACATGACATTAAACTCAATTATAACTATACATGACATTAAACTCAAATTAGTTAAATAATCACCGAATTTCACTATATAAAAATACACCAATCGGGTCAGATCCTAATTGGATCCAATGTTAGCATAGCATAACAAATTCGAATCTAGATAATCAGAACAACCATATCATTATTCCACAAAACATTGTAATGAAATTAGGATTTTGACCAAATTCAAATAAAAATATGAATTTAGGAGGTTCTTAAATTGTCTCATTTTAGTTTCTAATATTTTAAGTACATTATATTGGTCCCTAAAGTATTGAATATGTTTTTATGTAATCCCTAAAATGGACAACATCCAATTTATCAACAATTTTTTTTTATTATAAATTTATCACGTGATATCTAAATATGAGTAAAAGATAATTTGGGTAACTCTTATAAAAAAATGTGTAATATGGGTAGCTCTTGACCAAAAGTTAGATAACTCATAATTAAAATTATGTAATTTAAGTAACTCTTTAAGTAAAAATTTGATTAAGAGTTATTTAAATTATTTTTTTATTCATATTTAAGTATTTTGTGATAAATTTATAATAAAAAATTATTAAAAATCTGAAAATTGTCTGTTTGAGGACTACATAAAAATATATTTAATACTTCATGACCTAAAATAATACAATTAAAAATATTAATAACTAAAATAAGATAAACCCCATATTTTAAAAATCTCTAATGCAATTAACCTATGATTTATTAACAAACCTAAATGATAAGGACCACTAAACACCCATGACCTCGCAACTATCAATCAATGCTTGCCCTTAATCTTTGATTATACAGGTAGAATTGTATTTTACTCAAAATCACAAGAAATAGAAAAGTATATAAATAAATAGAGAGAAATTGGAGAAGTAGTCCAAACAAACTTGGTAGTCAACTTTGGTGACCTAATTTCTTATTATTATTATTATTATTGTGGACCACGAGCCTAGTCCTTTTCTCTTTTACATGCCCTTTCTAGTTTTTGTTCAACAAAATATCTAATGACCTATTCATTCATTATAAATGCCCACTTGCCTCTGTATACCCTTCATGGTCAACTACAAATTATTAAAGTATTAGCCATAACTCGTGTCTGAAGGCACAATAAAATATAAAATTTGAACGTCCAAAAAATCGATTCTATTATATTAAATTTTTTAAAAATATATTAACTATAAATTAATTAAATATTGAATAATTAAATATATGATATAAATGATTGGTGTGATATTTTTAGAGAAGAAATATATAAATGATTAAATATGTGATAGAAATGAGTGATGTAATTTGACGTTTGAGTCTGACAAATGGATGATGAGTGAGGTAAGTGATTGATGATGATTTTGAGGAAAAAAATATGACTGAGATAAAATTCAAACACACTCTTATTTTATTATATAAATATCAAAATGATATATTTTTTTAGGAATTTTTAAAATAAGATTGATATACCACTCCCACTCCCATAGACCCTCTTAAGACATCCTCTTAAACTTTTTGGTACATCGTTGTACTTCCTTAAAATTAATGAGAAAAGTTATGGTACGAATGAGAGGTGATAATTTTGTACTCAACACAAAAATATGATTTGAAATCGACATATAAATTAGTGAGTTATTATTTGTCATTTCTTAACGTGAATTTGTATATGACACGACTCGTTAACATGAATAATAAATGGATTGAATTAATGTCAAACACAAAAATCACATGAAATTAATATGATTAACATGTTTAAGTAGTTATTTTTTTTATAATATTTTATCAAATAGTGATTTAATTCTTGTAAAAAAAAGATATTTTTATTTATTATTATTATTATATTTATTAAGTTAATTTTTAGTTTATAGAAAAAGTATGAAAATAAATTTGATTAGATGATAATGAAATTTTAGATATAAAATTGAGTATTAAATTTTTTATTCACGAGTTATATAGATCAACAAGAACACGACATGATATAATTAATTAAACAAGTTAGGTTATGATTGATTAATGCTTGATATGAACCAAAAATAACATAATACGAACACGACACATTGTTACCTCTAACCGTTGGAGTTATTGTACTCAAAATCACAACTTTTTAAGGCTAAATTACAATTTTTTTGATATGTAAGTTACAACTTAAGACATGATCTATCATGAAAGATTATGAACGATATCAAAAGCTCATTATCGAACATGAGTATCTATGATTGAACATAATTTTTTCTAGAGCAATTGTAAATTTATCATAAAAATAATTATCAAAGATACGATACCAAAAACAATAAAAAAATTCAGTACTATATATCTTGCAATTACAATCAGTTCTGTCCTTCAACTAAAAACTTGTAAAATCTATAAAATTTCAATCACATTGCCCAAACAACCCTTTTTCTTTTTCCGTCCAAAATTAATCTGAAAACCAAACGATCCTTTCTTTATGATCATTTTCTTCTCCCCTCTCACAAATTCACACACAATTACATATACATACACATACACATACACCACACCACACTACACCCCATCCCACCCCCGCAAAACAGCAAAAACAATCACCCCCAAGTGTGTTACCACCATTGCAATAACTCGCACTGAACCACTAAACACCCATGACCAATTTCACAACCAATAATATCATTATAATAATATTACATCACTTGATCCATTTTGTTGGTTTCGTTTTTTGATTAGTCTGACATTACTCTCTCCCTCAATCCTGTTGTTACAAGTCAAAAAGTGATGGGGGTTGCAAATAATATTTTCAGAAAATCTGGGGGCATCCCGTAATTAGCGCAATCTACATATTAACTTCATCAAGACAACCCCCCTAAACTGCCGTTATCCATTCTTCTCCCTCGTCTCCTGTTCTTTCTTACCATTTCAAAGTCAAGAAACCGTGGGTTTTCCAGAAATTAAATTGACAAAATAATAAGTTAATTCCGTGTCTAAGTACTACTTCTTTGAAATAAATGGTCTCGCAAACTATCAAGACTCCACCGGTACCAAACTAGTTTTTTCTCTTGAACAACTATTATATAATTATCTGAATCCAAAATCCTTGAGAAATATGTGCATGGTCTTCAAACCCAGATTTTGAGACAAGTATTGATACCAGAAAAACCTCTCTCTCTCTCTCTCTCTCTCTCTCTCTCTCTCTATTTCTTCAAGTTCTTTTTGACCTGTGTGGATTCTGAAGGGTATTGGCTTGCGGGTGAGTGAATAATGGCGGGGGGAGGTGATGGAAAGTTGAGGGAGCTTGATCAGACACCCACATGGGCGGTGGCGGGTGTCTGTGCAGTCATCATCCTTATCTCTATTGCCTTGGAGAAGATTATTCACAAACTTGGACATGTACGTTACTACTTCAAGCATATCAGCCTTTCAACTGTATTTTTCATTTCTGCAGCTATACCTTCTTAAATTTTGCCAAAAATGGGTTCTCTTGGGTAATATTATGAAGATAGATCATGGGTTTGTTTCAATTTTGACCCATGGCAGATAATATATAAGTGTATAGGTATTTTTTCCTTACCCAGATTAGTGGGTGAGTTGATGTTATTTCTTTATGTGGACGGCTAATTTTGGCTTCTCACAGGGATTTTATGGAAGGGCCTTGCTGAAAGTTTGATTCTTTTATGGTGCCTTTACATTATTTAGTTTTATAATTTTGGCTTCATGGTGGATCCGACAATGGTTTACGTTGGTTGTCAGCTACTTAATGCAACCCTCCTCCTCAGTCAAATCCAACCCAAATGATTGGGATATAAGGCTTGATTTGATTTGGTTTAAAATTTTGGCTTCATCTTTTTTGATTGTTTTTGGAACTCTTTGAGTAGGTTGTTCTTCTGCTTGCCTTTTCAATTTAGATTTTTTTTTGGAATTCTTTTCTTTCCTTTTTTTTATGTGTTTTCTTGATATGTTAAGTTAGTAAATTCCTTATTTTCAGTTCTATTTTAATTATCTTCCTCCTAATTTCTGATGAAATTAGTTCAAGTTGTTCAATTTAAGATATTTTGATTAGTTTCTTTTCAGTTGTTACTTACAACTGTTATGATTAGTTATGAAATTATGACAATATCAAAATTTGTATGCAGTGGTTTACAGAGAAGCGCAAGAAGGCCCTATATGAGGCTTTGGAGAAGGTTAAAGCCGGTAAACACATCATTTGTGTCTCTTCTTTTTTCTTGTTTGCCCCTTGTGCAATAAGAAAATGATTTTGATCCTTAACGGACGTCCATTGAATTATTGCAGAGTTGATGATTCTCGGTTTCATTTCACTAATCCTGGTATTTAGCCAATATTACATCGCGGATATCTGTATTCCCGTTAAAGCTGCTGATACCATGTTGCCATGTCCTAAGCCTGACAAACCTGATTCCAAATACAATGAAGAGGAAAATCGTCGGAAGCTTTTGTGGTATGAGCGTCGAGAATTAGCCGGTGGTAAATCTTCTGGTTGCAAAGAGGTGAGTGTAGTATGATCAGCTTCCTTGTTGAAATTTTAGCTTTCAATGGACAATATCACTGCTAGTGATACATAATAACGCTAAATATGGTAATTTGATGGGCATCTCTATCTGTCTTGTTCACCCATATAATGTGAGAGTCAAAGGAACATCTTTGCTGTTGATTAGGTTTGATTAATTTTTCTAATGTCCAACTAAAGGGCAGACATTGCTATAGGCACAATAGCAATATAATCATCAAGTGCTTACCACTTCTTGAACTACTACTGCCTTGCTAATAAAATTCAGTGCTGATAATACAATAGTGGGTGCATAATTATAATTTGACTTTAACTGAGAGAAAGATTAAATTTAAGCAACAGGTTTCCATCACTTTGCAAGAACTACAGAATTAGATGTTGTTCATTGGATAGATTTGAATTGAATAAATATCAAGGCTGTCAATATTTGTAACAATTTGTAGGCTGCAAGAGAAAATTACAATTTGGATTTTCTTTCGAAATGACAATTTCATTGACTTGTAAACTTATCCGATTGTTTTCAAATTTCTGTAACTTTGTTAAAAACTTCCATTTCCAAGGGGGATGATGAACTTTTTCAACAGTGAGTACAATGTCAAAAGCGCTGCCTTCTGTCTTTTCCCCCCTTCAAAATTAACCACCTTTGTGGTAATACCTTTTCTAGTGACTTCTCCTAAGTAGGATCTTTCTATAGGACTTGTCACCACTGTATGGGATGATAGTAGGCAATCTAGTCTTCGTCTAACATTTTAACTTATCTGATTGTTGCCAACAGGGGAAAGTGCCGCTTATAACTGTTGATGGACTGCATCAATTACACATCCTCATATTCTTCTTAGCAGTCTTCATGTGGTATACAGTGCCGTTACTATGGCACTTGGGAGATTAAAGGTATGTTGAAAAGCTGGAACCTTTTTATTTATTTTATGTTTCTATATTTCAACTGATATCCTATATATATAGGAGACACTACTGTTTAAGGAAGTGAGACGCATACTGGGGGCCTGAACTCAACATTTGAACCTTCTTATCTCATTGAAATACATTTTTTTTGTTTGTCTCAAGCCTTCAAAAGTATTTAGTTGCTGTGTCACCCAAATTGTTGTTTAAGCAATATGAAATTCTTTACGATATCATTTCCCATGAATTAGTTGGGGAATGCCTGTCCAAACAATGTTTGTTAATGTCACTTTTCAAGGTGGCTTATGTCTGGCATCTTACTTGTAGAAATGGTTTTGAGAGGACCACCAGCTAGTGGATCAGAAAGATTTGGATAAAATGTCCTACTCCTGCCTAAGCTTTCTGATCAACGAATCCCCTAGCTCATGATATGGAGTACCCAAATCAAGCTAAGCTGAGCTGGTTAGCAGCTTCAGCAGTGGGTCGAAAAATTAATGAGGCCTAGACAACCTTGAGCTTTGCTTATTTGTTTTGTGAATTTACGCTGCTCCCACCTTGAAATTCTATAGAACCCATATCTAGCTTGACTCAACAAACTAAACTGGACGCGGAATTGGTTTCATGCTAGAAAGTTCCAAGCCATAGAGGAAAGGGAAATGCGTGGTGAATTGGATTGACAGCACACCGGGGAGAGTTGTTTGCCGAGTGCCAACATAGTTGTTCTGTAGCATGCAATTACTACTCCAAATGCCAGACTTATTCTACCTTGAGTAATAAATAATTGTTTGCTGAAACTGATATTATGCAGATTCGTGGCTGGAAGCAGTGGGAGGAGGAGACTTCATCCCATGACTATGAGTTTTCCAATGGTATATCATTGCTACAAGTAGAATATATTAATCCTTCACTTTCTAGCTTGAATTTAATTTTCTATTTCTCAGTCCTGAAGTCAGGGCTCTCAATGAAATATCTTTACCCCTCAATTGGTACATGCAGATACTTCGAGATTCAGGCTTTCACATGAGACATCTTTTGTGAGAGCACATACCAGCTTTTGGACCAGGATTCCATTATTATTTTACATCGTAAGAGACCTATTCTCTGGTTTGTTGATCTTCAATTTTCATGTAAATTTGCAATCCCTTCGATAAGGTGAAAGAACAAATAGCTAGATGGTGACGAGTGCGAGTGGGATAGCAACTTTCAGCAATGAACTAAATTATTCATCTCTTGCAGGGATGCTTCTTTCGACAATTTTTCAAGTCTGTTAGCAAGTCTGACTACTTGACCTTGCGGATGATGGATTCATCACACTGTGAGTCCCAATTGCACGTATTTCTGTAATTTAATGTTTTTTAATCTTTTTCTCCTCTTTCTTTTTTTTTTTCCACTTTTATGAATTAAGCTGTTCTATAGGTCCATTTGGCCCCCGGAAGTAAATTTAACTTCCAACAGTATATCAAGAGGTCATTGGAGGATGACTTCAAGACAGTTGTGGGAGTCAGGTAATGGTCCTTCTATTGGATGCACTGTTTTTTTGACTTGCATTCGAAGAATTATCCTGACTTAGTTCTTTATTGTTGGCAGTCCGGTGTTATGGGTATCATTTGTGGTTTTCTTGCTTCTAAATGTTGATGGTGAGTCACTTTTTCATTGAAAATATGTTTCTATTAAAATCATTTTCGAATTCCAACTGAAACAGAAATTGGGATTCTTACTAAGATAGTATGAATCTTTTCAGGGGTGGAGAGCATTGTTTGGGCGTCCTTAATTCCTATGATCGTAAGGATCCTTTTTGGTTGTGTAATTCACCGATTAATAGGAACGATAAATAATTCTTTGTTACTTGTTCTCAGTTAATCTTAGCTGTGGGAACCAAAGCTTCAAGCTATTTGACAAAGATGGCTCTTGAAATCACTGAAAGGCATGCAGTGTTCCAAGGGAATGCCTCTTGTGCAAGGGTCAGACAAGTATTTTTGGTTTTGGTCGGCCCCAGTTAGTTCTTGATATTATCCACTTTGCTTTATTTCAGGTATTGATGACCTGCCTTTTCGATAATTATAGATCTAAATGGTCTTTAGCTAAATCTAGATGAGTAGAATATCGCCATGGTCATGTTTTTCAAGTTCAGCATTCTTGTCCAGTTCTTTAGACTGATTAAAAATGTCGCATCTATTGATTCAATGGGCTTGGACCGGTAATTCCATCAAAGCACCTTTGACCTTCCCTAGTTTCGAATCTAGTCTCAGCATCAATCCTCTTCGAGGGTATCTTTCATATCTTAGAGGACACTTTGAAAGCCCAAAAATTAGCTGTAGTGCTTTTATAGCATCAGATCCGGGATGGGGGTCAGTTTTAGCAGGGTAGATGTCCCTATATTTATTTAAAAAAAATATCAAGAAAAAATATGTTTTCTTTTTTTGTCTATGATCAGTAAAAACAAGATTTGGGCATTCAGACGTATAGAGAGACAATTTTTCTACAGCTGATTCATTTGCTTGAACGTTCTTGTGGAGCTCATGTACTCAAGTCCATTAAGCAGCTAATCCTGATTCAGAGCCGCTAAAAATAGAATTTTCCTTCTGCACTCAACAGTCTACATGTTATTTATAATCTTTATTTATTTTGCACTTTTTTTCTTTCTGTGGTTTTCCCTACTCTTCGCAATCTAATCAGCTTTATGGTGCTTGCAGAATGCATTCCAAGTAACATACTTTTTGTGGATATGGGTAATGAATTGTTTTCTATGTTCAGATATCCAATATCTTAGGTTATTATTTTGATAATTCTTAACACTTAGAGATGAAACTGATAAATATTTCCCTACGGTGCAGTACGAGTATGGGCTGAAAGCTTGCTTCCATGATAATTTCGGGCTGTTAATGCGAAAATTGCTCTAGGGTATGCCTTTTTGTTCCCCAAATTTCACAATAGAATTAGCTACATTGTTCATGGACATTACTACTCAGGTTCTAGACTTTGAACTAATTGAATGTAACTTCTGTTGTGATTTGCACAGGTGCGCAGTCCTAGTTTTATGCAGCTATATTACGCTTCCACTATATGCCTTATAGTTCAGGTACCATCACTGTTTTATGCTACTTTTACCTAAATCTCACGCATTTAGGAGGTAAGAGTCAGCTCTTTCTAGTAGAGGTGAAACTATACTAAGATAACTGTTGTAAAGAATATTAACCTTGTATCAGATGCTGCATCGTCATGCATTCAGCTACCGTTTTGTGATATAATACTATATCAAATCAATTATACCAAATATCAATACGGCACAAAAGTTTTGGTGTTCCTAGAGAATTCTCTCATAAGTGTCAAAAACGTCTAAGGATGATCTGTCTTGTAGCTTGATTGTGTCTGCAAATTTGTTTAGTTGGCTGATGATTGTCCTGTTGGAAATTCACAGATGGGTCACACATGAAGAAATCTATCTTTGATGAACAAAACATCCAAGGCCCTTGAGAAGTGGGCGAATGGCTGTTAAGAAGAAAAAAGGGAAAGGCCGGAAAGTCCCATACTCGAACTCTTGGTCAAGCAAGCCCTGATTTGTCGATGGGTTCAACTGTGAACTCCTCTGGAGCCACCCTTCATCGCTTCAAGACCACAGGTCACTCCCAACTTTATGCACACGAGGACCAGGAGATGTCTGATATGGAAGC
>CAUOFW020006055.1:0-25178 GCA_963454935.2 Ilex paraguariensis | reverse complement strand
GTGTCAAGCTGTATTTTATGGTTTCCTACAGTCATATGGCTTCTAGTTCCATTTGTCATGAGGGTTCTTATGCTTTTAGTATATTCATAAATTCTAGATTTTTAGACAGCGGCTCATGGGTCTGAGCTTGGGTCACATTATGTTTGTACTGGGTCATGGATAGGTTTATAGTAGCGAGTTCTAGAAATAAGTCTTTGGCTTCTATAAATGAAGTCATATCCCAAATGTTAAAACATATCTTGAACAGCCTGTGTATACAATACTCTTTTCAAATCCAAACCCCCTCATACCTTTACATTCAAGAATCCCATATCATCACCAACTTTATATCCACAAAACCTAAACTCCACGATCAGCCCTGGAAAACACGAACTCTAACTCGATTCATATTTCTTCAAACATTTGTAAATGAGATTATAGAAGATCACAAATCAGCCAAGATTATAACACTTAGTATTTATAGCTCTGGAACAACCATTATTTCATACCCCACCCTAATTCTCCCAAAACTAGTTGCCATCCAGAATCTTCAGCCTGAGAATCTTGCAACCAAACTCCACCACAATTCAACCAATTACAGCCACAAAGCCCATAATCATTCTTCTACCTTTATGAAACTTCTTCATCCCATGCCCAGAGAATTACTAATCATGCATGAGAATACTCTTAGTTTGCAACTGCTTCCCGAAATTGTTTGGGGTTATCAGAGTTAGTAGGAGACAGTTCTCCACAACTGGCCCACATCAAACTTTAAAGATGAAACTTATCTTATGTTAGGCAAAAAAATTAGAGAAGGAAAACAAATTACAATACAATTTAACCTCCTTTGTTAACATGTTTTTGAAAGAGCAACCCCTTCCGCTTAGTACTACACTTTGACTTCACATATAATGTAAGTAACAAATATAAATTCTGACTTCAAAAGCAAAATTAATTTCTCAAAACTAATTCACATTAATAATAAGCTGTAACTTTCATAGCTATACCAAAACCACAGCCTACTCCACCACACACAAGAATGATTATGCTCATAATCCATGTAGAGGTGGGAAAAATTATAGCAAAGCGACCACCATAGACACTGAGCAAACATTGTCTCCAGATGGAAACGTTAAGAAATATTCAATATAATCTCAATTTAAATATTTCAGATCTGTAGACACAGATGAAACAATGACTAATGAGAAAAGAGAACAGCACAAACATGGCCATATCTTATAAGAGAAAAATGCATGTGACAAAAATACCTTCTCATGACTGGGTGGATCTAATTTTATAATAGCCTTGATGGTTATTGTTGCTTGAATTAAAACCACTGCCTCGCCATCTGCAGATGCAACATCACTCATTGAAGATTCTGCAATATTGAAGATATTTCAAAAGATTGTGTGTATACATTTGAAAAAAAACAACACAGAAAATATAAAGGAAAAAACAAAACGAAGAAAATATATTCTTCTAAAAGATCCAATACAGCAGAATAGTAGGTGAATTACGGGGTGAGATTAGAGTCAATAACCCTTCCAAACATTTGGTTGCTACTGTTGGAAGACGTTGCACGCATAAACTAATTGCAGCAACAGTATCTGCAGCAAATCTTCTGTCTGGATCTCGAATATAATCCTAGCAATGCACTAAAAGATAAGAATCAATTTGTGCATATCAATAACAGGATAAAAAATAAAAGCAAAATCAGGCAACGATGACAGTGCTTCATCAAAAAATTAGGAATTAATTTTTGTTAGACAAAAGCGAAAAAATTAGTGGCACACGGGCAGTGCTAGGCTAAAAGATCCCAGCGCAGAGGCAGTCTGGCTGGCCTCCAAGTCCAGGCTGCATTTTTAGCAACTAGCCAATCCCATGGCTACCCTTTCATATACATGCACTGCATACGACCTCTCGACAAACTATATTTGCCTAGGTGCATCTCCAGTTTTCCCTTTACTTCCCTAAATTTTTTGCAATTTTGTGCATGAAAGATTAAATAGTATGAGCAAATGTATAGCTTGAAGGATCCCTCATCCATACATATAAGTCTTCGAAGATTTTTCTTAGACCCCTCTATGATGTTTCCAAGTACATCAAACATCAATCAGGGTGGCCCACAATCTATATAAAAGATATCACTATAAGAATCATATGATGGTGTCTGATGTTGAAGTACAATCAAAAACGAAAATTAAACAAATGGAAAGTTTGAAGGAACCCTAAGTTCCAACATCTAGCTAGGTAAACTAGGTCAAGCAAAAGTTGAATAGAGATATACCAACATTAGACCTAATGAGTACATACTGCAAGCAGCTTGAGTGGTTTAGATTTTGAAATCCAACAAACTATTATTTCTCAACCTACATAGTAAGTGCTGAAATTTAATTATTCGACATTAGATGCAGATATAGAACTGGCATCAGAAGGGTAAGAATCAGAGGACAATCCCACTTAACAACCTTTTATATCAGCTTACTTATATCTTGTTAATAACTAATAACAATCACACTATTCCCATAATTTGAAGCTTCAATGTTAAAAGTTTCTATTTCTACAAGAAGTTGAAGAATTAGTAGACTCCATATAAATACAAATTCTTCTGCAAAGATAAAAAGGAAGGAAAATATTCACTTGTATTCATGACTAGGCTTAGATAATCAACTTGTTTTAGTTGTACATAGTTTCTATCTCCCGTGACTTGAATAAAAAAAGGTAATCATATCCTTACTAGATTAGAACTAAAGATGGTCCAAATTAAAATTTTCCATATCTCAACTAGTACCTCGACATTTAATTCAAACAACAAAAAAGCATCAATCCCATATTATCCGCACTATTATAACTTTTGTTCATGTTTTTTGGGTTCTCACAAAGCATTGTTTTATGATTTCAAATCAGATCTTTCCTATGATTTAACCTTAAGGTTGTGAGTTCAAATCTAAGAATAGCTACTTTGGCAAATAATGAAAAAGTTAGGCTTGTACCCAATCTAACCTCTTGGAATAAACTGGGTGTTTTTTAATCAGATTTTTGCTCCAGAAGAGAAATCAACTCTCTCAACAATGTGACTCTAATCCACTGATTAGATATTCTATAAATCCAAAATCAAATTGCTGCACAACGCTGCCTAAACCAGGGACTCCAAGAACCTTTTTATTCAATTGTAGACACAAAGTTCCAGAAACTTGAGTTATCCAGTCAGCAATTGATCTTTCCCTAAACTTTACCTGTTCAATCCATAATCCCTAAGGATGCTTTTAGTCATCATAGAATAATTGTAGACAACCTTGTTTTCTGTTCCAACTGTTGTTCTAGTTTTTGTTCTATCAGTAAGCCAAAGACAAATAATGATGTAAATACAAATAGAACTGATTTGAATGAGTGTAAACTTATAACATAAGACAATACCTGAAACTCTTGAAAAATAGCAGATATAGATGAATCTGTTGCAATGGAAGATAGTATCTCAAGTTTTAGAGCTTTTATTCGATATGGATCTGAAGAACTTATAAAGAATTCTTCAAAGTGAGTAGAAAAGAGAGAAGGTGCTGCTTTAGTGAAAACTTGAATGTTGCAGAGGACCTGCATCAATTTAAGTATAATTAGATTTAGTGAAACCAAGTTTTGAATTATTGGATCAATAAAGGTACGTGTTGCCAAAATATATCAGTGGTACGCCAAGAACATTCAGTATCTGGTACCACCAGTACTTTCTGGCATGTTTTGGGATCAATATTAGTCTCTCATCAGCCAGTTAAACCATGTCCAATACTAATTACCATTACAATGTCTTATATCCATATACAAAAAGTGAAAAGCAGGTCAAAATACCAGCCCTAAATGGAAAAGTAGGAAAAACTAGGAAAAAGAAAATAAGGTAAAAAGAAGAAGCATTAATAAAATGGGTCATGAACACGCGTGGTCTCATAATTGATCAATCTTTCATTTGAAGCAAAGTTCCCAACAAGAAGATGCCTCCACCCACACCTGTCAGCATGCCATTTGTGTAATATATGAAAGCATATAATGAACACCACATATTGGACTACCAAAACATATGGACAGGATACATGCAGTTATCAAGCCATTATGTAGTAGTAAGTTATCAGTAATTCCTATACAAAGAATCCAATAAAACTGCTAAGAAAACAAAAAAGTTGTCTTACTCCATGCAAGGATCAAAATTTTGTTTCAGTCCATAATTTTAGTTCGGAAACAAAGGAAAAAAGGAAAACTGAGAATTTCAAAACGTCAAAATTTCAATTTTGCATCACTAATTCATTTCGGCCATTTCAGTGGAAACAAAACAAAACAAAATTTTGATCCTCGGTTGCAGTATTCTTGAGAAGATGTCCCTAATGGTCATTACCACTATTTACCAACACTTCCTCAGACATATAAACTGGATTCTTAAGCAAAAGCATTTATGCTTTATTATACCACGGCAGATTGCAAATGGCAATATAAGCCATTAAAAATCAAGCTTTGTCCTACAAAATTTGCAAATGGACCTCATAAAGTACTTCTATAGATCGCCAGAGGTATAGTTCTTGTAGGGATTTTATTTATTCAACATTTCCTCCTCCATAAAACTCTTAGTTCGAATGTCAAAATATTAGTTGGGATTAAAATATGAAAAATATTTAGATGAAACCCTGCTTTTCTTCGTTTGATTTCTTCATTTTTCTTCTTTTCTTTTTAATTCTTTCCCCCACCTTTTTTGGTGTTGGGGGGATGTTAACTTTAAAAGAACTGTCAATCCTCAAAAATAAATAAAAATAACTTAGCGAAAGGAAACAGTACACTTTCAGAACTCCTATTTGACATGACTCTGAACAAAATGAGGATGCATCTCCATTTCAAATTAATGTGCTGTATGTATTCTTATAATTGCAAATCACAGTAAACTTCAATAGTTTGATACTACTAGACAGGAACTTTTTTCAACAAACCAACTCCATATCACCCAGGAGACAGGGAGCTCCTATTTGACATGACTCGGGGGGAAAAAATGAGGATGCATCTTTATTTCAAATTATGTAATCTCTGTGTTCTTATCATTGCAAATCATCCTACACTCAATGGTTTGATACTAGCTAAACGGGAACCTATTTCAAAAAAGCAATTCCAAGTCACACCTTGAACAGCATTTACTATCCACATTGTTTAACAATCCTCAAACCACACCTTTTTTACACATTGCCTTCTCTCAAGGTGAAACACTGCCGAATTGCTATACCCATGCAATCCGTAGGTCACAAAAAAGAGTTCATATTTGCAACAATTAATTGGCTTTTTATGGAGTGGCAGCCAAAGGAGAGTGTAAGAAACATAAAGCTAACAGAAGGCTTGTTCTATGCAACTACAGAAGAATGGATGGATTAACATGTTATTGCAAAGTCAAAAGATCTCATGTTTACAACATTTCATTTTGTTCTAGGCTAGAGTCGCGGAAACAACCACTCCAAATGTGTGAATAGGGCTGCTTATATGTGACCCTCTCAAGATCCTGTAGTAGAGGGAGTCTTATGTACTAGGCTGCCTTTCTTACAGTTTAATTTACAACCTCATATATAGGCTAGAATTACAAAAGATTTTCTTATTAGGTCTTTCTCTTCATATTCCAAATTTTCTTAACCTTCATAATTCTAGTTTCATCGAAGATATATTCAAATTTTCACTGTGTTGTATCTTGTGGGGTAGGTGGCAGCAACAAAGGCATACAAAAGGCGGGCTATACATAATACAGGATTCTTTCTTCCACTCAAGTGGATTTTTTTCCAAATAAATCATTTTTTTCATTTCCTAGATCTACATTTGACCAAAATTCGACTACAGTCCAAACGTTACTAAATTTCCTTCAACAATATGTTGCAAACTGGAACCTCGTAATGTTTTATGCACTGTACACAATACCAATAATGAATTAAAACAAAAAAAGGCTGCAGCATAAGAAACAAACTTAAACAGAATCATATAAGACCACTTTTCTAACGAAAATGCAACATACCACATATTTTGAGGAATTAGATGATCTCAGGAGAAACAAGAGCGGCTTAACAATTTTATTAATGTCCTCCTTTGGTGCCATTATCCAATGTACCCCAGCAGCCGCAAGTACAACTGCACTATTGTGACTCCATAACAATGGTGAAGTACACTGCAGGAGGATCTTCACATCATCGTTACTTTTAGCAGATGTATAACATGAAGAATCCATTCCAGATGTAACCCTTTCTGCATAGCTTGACCTTGATAAATATTTATCTGGTCCTTCCAGGTAGCTACTGGATATCATACTGGCTAACTCAGAATCATATATCCCATTATCCGGGTCATCAGCGTTTTCTTTTCTAGCAAAACTAGTATCTGAACCTTCGTTTTCAAAATTATAGCTCTCACTAGACCAAGAAGATAACATAATGGATTCTTTTACAAGCCCATGCCTGGCAATTACATAGCGTAAAAGGATCCCAATCAAGATAATCTGACCCCACTCTTCCACATCAGGGAGAGTCTCGCATAACCTTTTATAATTTCTTCCAATAAGAGACAAGTTGTTTGGACAAACAGAAGCAAATGCAGCAGCAGCAGCTCCAACTACTCCAGGAGACTTGTCACTCAACAATACTCCAATAGTCTGCACAACAAAACATTGTAGACCTATCATGGAAAGCCACACAGGCTTTTTTGGGTGTCTAGATAGAAACAGATGAACATCAAATGCTGACCTCTTCAATCGTTGTGGTACTTTCCTCTAGGCGCAAATCATGCAACTTGGGAAGAGCATTGGCAGCACACTTTCTAACATATACAGACGGATCTCTAGCACATTTTCCCACCGCCAGAAGAACAAGAGGTGCAATTACATGTAGACGGATTCCTGCCATAGTACGTAATGCCCACGCCCGCACCAATGGATTGAAATCCCCTAAATCCTTCTGGAAATAATTTATTGATAGCAACGCTTCATTTGGACGCCTGGAATATAAGAAAGGGCACAAGTAAGTCCCAACTCGCAACAGTACATCCTGTACAGTCAAACTTTATGTTTATCTGCATATGCATATTGGACTTCAATAGAACAAGGGCAAAATGTTGTGTTAATCTCCAAACTTATATCAAAATATTTTTTCAGTTCAACTAGAGGGGGACAAACTATTGTCCCTCCAACTTTATGATTTGAGTTTGGGTACAGAAAAGTACCCAAACGAATACAAGCTGATTCACATACTGAAAGATACTTTGACAACATTCAGTTATCTTAATTAATCTCACAAAGATCATATTCTCAAACTAAGTACTGGAGTAAACATAAAAACACAATATAGAATCGTAATGAGGGTAACTGATGGGTTCCTGAGGGAGTCGTTGGAGTTAAAAGTTGTGGTTCAGAGCATACTTTTCAGCATAATGCAGTAGGTACAGATAAACCAGCTTCTTCACTTCCAGTGACTGTGATGCCACATTTTTAACCACCTGTATGTCCATCAACCAAACAAGACGTCCATATAAGTCATATTTTCCCAACAAAAACTAAAAATTGCATGTAT
Organism: Ilex paraguariensis; assembly: GCA_963454935.2. NCBI lineage: Eukaryota > Viridiplantae > Streptophyta > Magnoliopsida > Aquifoliales > Aquifoliaceae > Ilex > Ilex paraguariensis. The sequence continues at coordinate 17,637 of CAUOFW020006055.1, read as the reverse complement.
TCATGAGGTAAACAACAATATCAACTAACTCTCATACAGTACCGTCCAATTTCATTGATGCATCAATATGAATATTCACTAATTGGATAAGTATTACTTCAATTGAGAAACAAAAAATGGAAAAAATACATCCACAATTTTCTTTACTTTCTCTTTTTCTTTCTCACCAACTAAACAGGGGTATTTAAAATCAGACTTATGATACAGATACTTTTATGATAACCTGAGGGAAGAAATTGGAGACATCGAAGCCCTGAGCGATGAGAGCGAGCAATCGCTTGAGAGCTTCGCAAATCTCGGAATCGAATTTGCTGTCGAGAAGTGGTGCAATGCTGACGACGTCGGGATCGTCGTAAAGGTGAGCATCCGTGCCGATCCGAAACACAATCGTCGATGCTTTACTCAGTGTCTCTGCTGTGGCTCCGAATTGCGTGAACATTTTCTAGGGCTTAGGGTTACGATTCTGTATCAGAATTCTGAGTACATAGAGAGGGGGCTGTGTTCTTGTTGAAGACAGAATAAAGCGTGCTCGGAGACTCGGAGATTGTCAGCATGGGCTATTATAGGAAAAATTCATCTACGCCTCTTTCTATTTTCCAAAACTTCATCACATCCCTATCTATATTTACATGTTTGTTGCAACAAATACCCTGGTGCCTAGGCCCGTTAAAGGATCGGATTTAGATGGAATTTTGATCGAATTGAATTTGAATTTAAAAATTCGATTTGAATTTTATCCGATAATTTCACGGATTTTATTTTTACAATATATATTTGAATTCGTTAACAATCCAAATTTGATGTATTCCAAATAACTTAATTAATTAATTTTTAACAATTTATACCTAAATTTTTATAAACAATCACATAAATTCTTATATATTTATATAAAAATGTATAAATAATTCAAATCGGGGCATAATTGGATTGGATATAGGTATATTCAAATCATAAATCCATTAAATAAAATGTATTGAATTCAAATTCGAGTTTAGATTAACAAAAAAAATATTAATTCATATCCAATTAATCGAATTCATTTTTGGATCGGTCCATTGACAAGCCTTCTAGTAATGGTTGGATAACATTAGCACTTTGATCCCCTTGATTATATCCATATCTCACATTGCTCCATTAACTACTTATGTTTCTCATATTACATCACACCTATCATATTCATCACGTTGCACTTCAACTATTACGTTGCCCCAAATTAGATATTACAAATGCATGCTTTACTACACATGTAGATATTTTATGTATGAAAACATGATGAATGTTTAATTTTGGAACGATAAAATCAATTCAAGTATTTGAGAGAAATGTGAGAAACTCATTATATTTCGAGAGGACAAAATCAAACCACTCATAATTGAGGGAGTCAAGTCATAATTTATTGAGTAAACCACATAAATAACCCTTGAAATTTAGTCTTTATTTTAAACTATACCCTAAACTTTCAATTTTTTTAATGTACCCCCTGAATAATATAAATCATTTTAATCAAGTACTTTTGTTAAATTCTAGTGTTAAATGGGGATGAAACCCTAACGTTGGCAACTAGGGGAGGGCATTTTTGTCCATTCAAGTAATATGTATAGCTGGGTTGATGACCGTACTCAAAAACTCTTTTTTGTTGTAGAACTGTAGATCTAAAGTTGTATCGATGACAGATATACATTTTTTTGTGAACTGATGTATTCTTTGCAAACTGATATACTCTTTTTATGAACTTATGTACTCATTTTGTTATGACAATATGTGTTGTGAGACATTTGTGGAGAATTCATTTGTTGTAGCTTCAATTTTTTTTTTATCTCAATCATCAAATTATTTGTCTCAAGTTCTAGCTCTGTTTCAAGGGACTGATTCATTCAAAGCATAATAGGGAACATTTCATCCACAGACCAACAAAACAATATAACAATACTCATTTCTCCACAAAACTGAACTTTCACTCATATTTACTCTTATTAAACATTTACATGTAGTTCAAATTAACCTTCTAAACTTGTTGATGCTTCTCCACAGTGGTAGTAAACATCAATGACCTCTCTCTTTCTCTCTCTCACTCTCCCACAACGACAATCAACTGGACTGAGCAAAACTACTTGTTCTCTACTACGATGAGTGTAACATACAGTGGAGAATGAGTGGGAGATTTTGGCGCCCTTTCTTCAACCTAACTATACATATTACTTGAATGAACTAAAATGTCCTCCACCAACTATCATCGTTAGGGTTTTATCCCTATTTAATGCCAAAATTTAACAGAATGACTTGATTAAAACGATTTACATAGTTTAGGAGAAACATTAAAAAAATAAAAAATTTAAGGTGCAATTTAAAATGAAAACTAAATTCATAGGTCATTTATATTGTTTACCCTAATTTATTCTATCTAGGGTTTTTTTTTCCGATGTCTTATTTCTCTTCTATTTTTATTGCACTCTATATCTCTCTTTTTTCTCTTTATGAATAAACCAACACACACATGCAAATAATACATATGTGAGTGTATATGTAAGTCTATCCTCATAAAGCAACGGTACTCACACCCATATTGCCTCCCTTCACATCCCCACCACAAAAGCAACCACAACATTGTCTAATAATGAATATCTTACACTACGACCACCCTAGAATTGGTATCACCCACAATTGAAATGATATGTATGTATAAACATTATTCCACCCTAGAATTGGTATCACAATTGAAATGATATGTATGTATAAACATTATTCGAACACAAAGTCGAACCCATATTCAAATATGCAAACTTTATTAAAAATCACCAACAATTTGCCTATACTTACTCATAACCAGTCACCTCCACATTCTTCTCTATTTGTAAGCCTAGTAACATACACATGTACTCGACACACCCCACAACCATATCTTTAGCACCAGTTCTCATACACGTACACAAATGTTTCGCACACATACACATTCAGAGAGAGACCAAAAAAAGAGAATGAGAGAGAAATTAAGAAAAAATATCGAACGTGATAGATACTTTTTTTTAGTTATAATATATACAAACCCTATTAGTTTTGATTTGTCCACACATATACACACGAGCTCATAAATACGTGTATCTCTTCAAGTTTTTTGCATGTAAGGAGTTTTAGGGAGGGAGCAAAAAGGATTCTTTTTGACAAATGGGGAAGGGTTTTGGAGTATTAGGGTTTCTATGGGAATAAGAGGATTTGTTTGATTAGGCTGGGAGGAAGATGTAGCGGTCTGACAACTTGGGGAAAATGTGTGTGTGTTTTCTTGTGCATTGCACGTGCATCTGATGATTATAATTTTAGGGGAAAATTTCAATCACACCCCTTTTAATTTATCATATATTAAAGGACACCATTTCTAATTTATATTTAAACATTATTGACACCCCCTTGTCATTAAATCACCATTTCTAATAAAAACAAATCATCCAAAATACCAGAATTACCCCTACATCAACCTCAAATAATCTTATATAAAATTCAATTAAACTTCAAGTCTATTAAAATTCATTTTTTTTCTGATTAAAATTCAATTTTCTGCATATTAAAATTTGGGCCTATTAAATTTTTTTCACGTATTAAAATTCGAGTCGATTTGAGCTTTACCTAAGCTATTAGTGCTGATTAAAATTTATTTTGAGTTAGTTAAAATTTATATTTTTTTTATTAAAATTCATGTCAAATAAAATTTTATTCCAGTTGATTAAAATTTATTTTTTATGTATTAAAATTTGAATCGATTAAATTTTTTTTTTTTTATGAATCAAAATTTGAACTAATTAAAATTCAATGTGAGTTGATTAAAATTTGATTCGACCCGATTAAAATTCATTTTTAATCGGCTAAAATAGAATTTTAATGGGGTCAAATTTTAATACTTAAAAAAATATAATTTTTAATTGACACCAATTTTAATACGTAAAAAATAAATTTTAATTAACTCGAATCGAGTTTTAACTGACTTGAATTTTAATACGTAAAAAAATTAAAAAATAGAAGGGGCCTTATTGAATATATGTCTATTTAGAGGTGGTGTGAATAATATTTTTCCTAAAATATATCATGAACAATTTAGTAAAATTATATTATAGTTAACACTTTTAATCTGATAAGAGGCGTCAATGAAAATTCAAAAAATAGAGGGAAAGTGCTCAAAGATATAGTAAATTAGAAAGAGTGCAGCTGAAATTTTTCTTAATTTTAGAGAAAGTGAAGATTTTGTGCTCGAATAATGAAATCTGCATTAAAAAATTATATCACATTTACGAAAATGACATTCAAATACAAAGTTAAGGGAGGTCTATCATTTTTACGCGCAATGCAATTGATATTTTTATTTCATTGATGTAATGAATGATTTAGTGAATGTTAATGTCAGGAATCACATTGGTTCAATGTGTGAAATTTAAAAATAAAGTACAAAAAATTAAAAGTCTAAAGATCAAAATGATACTCATGACAATTTTTAAGGACCAATAATGTAATTTACCATACTTACTGCAACTAATGCTAATTTGGTACCAACCATATTCTTAGTCCTTTCAACACTCTTTTCAATAAATAATTTTTCATACATGTATCAAAACTAATCCACTGCATGCCGAATAATGTATAATCATAGAATTCTATCGTTGATAATAAAAATAAGGGTAAAAGGCACTAATGGTCTCTAAGGTTCGAGACGTATTGTACTTTCATCCCTAAATTTTTTATTTTTATTCTCAATATTTACACATTGACATACTTTAGTCTTTACCTTAACTTTAGTAAAAAAAACTAACAGAAAATGTCACGTGCCCGGCACACGAGGGTATTAAGGGCCATTTTAGTCATTTTACAACTATTTATACATCCGAACACAGTTATTTTTAGACCCAAACACCCACCTTCTTCTTCCTATCTCTTCTCTCGTTACTGCGTCTCCACCTTCAAACCCAACACAAAAACCACAAACACAAATAGTGGCTGAAATTCTGCTACAATAGAATCTCACAATTTGCAACACAAAATCAAGTATAACATGAACAAAAATCTGCTGCATTTACCATATATAACTCTCAAAAAATTGGTCTCTATTTCATCAAAATATTCAGTACAATATGCACCAAATACAAGGAAAACAAATCTGATAATTTCAGCAACTGATAAAAAAAACAAACAGCTTTCAAAAACACACAAACGGAGCTTCTGCTCTGGAGACAGCAATTGATTTTTCTCCCAAAAATTCAGATTTCTTCTTTCTCCTTTCTGCTGAAAAAACCCTATTTTCTTCTTTGATTTTCTGCCGAAACACACTCTGGTTTTGGGTAGCCTTTTATACCTCTGTTTTCCAGCCGAAAAACCCTTGAATCAGGCCACTCCATGGCCAACTGCCTCTCCAAGCAAGAACCGACTTCGAAGCTATCCCTACATGTCTCCAAAAGCTAACCCACTTTGTCAAGTGGCTAATCCTTTTCGCCAAAGGAAGAGCTGCACCTTTAGATTGTTCAAGCCAATAACCTTTTCATGTGGCTGCCTCCTATATAATTGGGTGGTGGAACTCGATTCCAGCGATGGTGGATGGTGGCGCTTGATTCCAACAGTGGTGGGTGGTGGCGCTTGATTCCAACGGTAGAGTCTTCCGCAGAGAGAGATGGGGTGGTTGCTGGCTGGAGAGAGAGACGGGTTGGAGAAGAGAGAGAGAGTTGGGTTGGCTGCTGGCTGGACAGAGAGATGGGTTGGAGAAGAATATTTTTACATGTATGCCCAAAGTTTTGAGAGTATAACGACTAAAATGTCCTTTAATACCATCATGTGCTGGCCACGTGACATTTTTTGTTAATTTTTTGGACGGGAGTTAAGAGTATGGGCCAAAGTGGGTCAATATGTAAATATTGAGAATAAAATTAATAAAATTAAAAATTTAGGGATGAAAGCATAATACGTGTCAAACCTTAGGACCATCGGTGCCTTTTACCCTAAAAGTAAAGATATGACTTTGATATTTTTATTTGATTTTTTACTAGACAGGGTAATCACTTTAGACTCAAACGCTGAACATAAATTGAGGATCCGATTTCCGGGATTTGGAAAATCCCTTGTATATTATTTCTAACTTTTTCTAAAGATAAAGTATCAATTATCAATTTAAGGGTGACCCAATATTATATAAATTAGGCTAAACAATCACGCCGGGTGGAATGATTTTGTGTCGGGTGGAATGATTGTGTCAAAAAAACATTCATCTATACCTCATTCGTTTATATAAATGGGTTCAATTATTACACTCATACACGACTGATTCATTAGAGGAGTTATCCGACATAACCCTTATGTCACCCGTTAAACAAGATAATCGGTTAGAGTTTTTTGAGTCTACACAAAAAATTATCAACTCGCCACGTATTATATATATTTGATATATTTATTATACCAATAAATCATGATCGAACAAAAAAGTGTGTGTACACAACAACAAATGTGAAATAAATCACCAGTCATGAGGTGAGACAGAGGTTGAGAGACCTAATTTATTTGAAAAATTTTATAGTGTCACTGTTGATAGATTAAACGAATTGAAACGGGTTTATAAGTTAAAGACGAAATTGATTCATTTATTTTACGGGTTTGTCTAGTTATCCATCAACCATTCGAACCCATTAAAATTACACATAAACCAGCTAAATTCGTATTGAGTTCGTGTCAAGTTCACGAGGGACATAAAAAAGATTATCAGGCTTAATATAAATAGATAATCTACTAATTTACGAGGACTAATTTGCTATTAAGAGGAAATGATAAAAAAAAGGTAAAGGGAACTTAAATTCCAACCCCCATCAACATGTCATAATGTTAGAATCTTTAACCTTTCATTTGGCTTAAATGTGAGAGGTGAGAGGTGAGAGGTGAGAGGTGAGATCACCTGTGTCATTCCCTTTTTGCTATAAGCCTATAACTAGCACAATTTGTGCAGTAAATATAGGAAAGCTTGGCTTGTACGTGAAGATGCCTGTCCAATTAGAATTCGTAGTGAGGGTAACAATTGGCTTAATAGTCATTATTTCTACTTTTGAATTTTAAAATTATTCCTTTTTCTCTCTTGCAATAGTGCATGACCAAAAATAAAAACAAAAAACAAAAATCGAGGTGTTGTATTTCATTTTAGTACTGATTAAAAAAAGAAAAGGAGCTTTTTTTTTCTTTTTTAAAAAAAGAAAAGGAACTAAGGGAGGGCGACCAGTAACTATCTCGTTAAATCCTCACATGTGGGATTATAAAATCCTTGACTGTGTTTGGAACACCTCTCAGAATCAAACTTAATTAAATTAGTATAGCCGCCAACTACCGAGTAAGTTGGTCTAGTGGTGATACCAACCTTAATCCTCATCCAAAAATTGAGAGTTTGAGTTCTGGAAAGTATACAAAAAGTTGGGGTCGCAACTTCACGTCGCAAACATCAGTGGATTATATATTTTAAGGTCGACGACAATTGAGACATACGTGTCAAGAAATAATAAATTCATATCATTATTATGTTGAGTTATTTTATTCACAAGTCATATTATTTTTATAGATCGGAGAAAAAAAATTAAAACTTATAGCTAAAGTGCTCATCTAATAATAAATTCATGGCTTCGTTCGTGCGTTTTTAATATACTTTTTAACTTTTTTTAATAATAGATTTTTTATCTTGTCAAAAATCCTAAAAAGTGGTAACGTTATTTTTTGTTTAAAGAAAACATACTTATATGTTTCAATGTATATAATTGAAAAAATGGAGTTCGGTTTTTAAAATAGTCAAAAAAAAAATAATATGTAAAATAAATAAGGATCACACCAAAGAAATGTTATGATCATTTCCCCGAGCAGACTTGAAGACAGCCGATTCAACAATTCACCTCCAAGACTACAACATCAATTAAGACCGAAGAATAGCAGTAACAAACTTGAATCGTTGCGAAGGTCCTTTCACTTCCCCTATAATGAATATGTAGAACCGACGGGGTGGACTTGCACTGTGGTGGACTGATGAGGTATGTTTACAAATAAAAGGCAAAAACAAAAATATGATCACTGTTGTTGGGAAGCGGCACAATTAAATTGAAGAGTGGCAGAGCTCTTTTATCTATGCTGACAATAATTTTGTTAAAAGACAGAGGGTATGACATAGTTTGAAGGTTTTGGCCAGTTCAACCCACATGGCTTGGATGGTCATTGGCGATTTTAATGTAATTGGCTCCATTTGGGAGAAGGAAGGAGGCAGAGCTGCTTGTACAAAAAAGATGGAGGAATTACAATGTCTCATTCTCGACTGCAATCCCCTGGAAACAGATTTTAAGGGGCCAAAATTTACTTGGTCTAATAACAGACCAGGAGAGGCAAATGTTCAAGAAAGGATTGATCGTGCTCTGGTCAACTCGGAGTGGAGTGTCAAGTTTCCTCAGATGCAAGTCATTCATGAAGCTCGAATAGGTTCCGACCACTTTCCAATTGTTGTTCATTTGGAGCCAGGATTTAAAAGGAGTCCTTTTTGCTTCAAGTTTGAAACAATGTGTATGGATGACACAATGTGTGAGGGGATTATCAAGAACAGTTGGGAAAGCAGTGTGAGGGGTTCGGCTATGTATGTGATGGCAAAGAAGCTGCAAATTTGTGAGAATGAGCTAAAAAGTTGGAGCAGACATAAGTTCGGAAATAACAGTAAGTTACTTTCTGAGCTGTCCTTGACTCTTTCTGATATCCATATGAAGGAGAACTTCAGAACAGAGTTTGACATCTGTGCCGAAATTGATAAAATTAGAGCAAGGGAAGAAATGTTCTCGAAGCAAAGGGCAAGAATTCATTGGCTTGACTCGGGCGACCACAACACAAGATTTTTCCACCAAACCACCATTCAAAGGAGGCAAAGGAACCAAATTCTTAGACTTAAGACAGAGGAGGTTGTGTGGCTCAAGGATTCGGAGGAGACATGTGATCATATAACAGGCCACTTTCAATGACTTTTTTCAACTGTGGGTCCGAGGAACTTTGACGAGGTGCTGGAAGGTGGTAGAATGCAAAGTGACTGACTAGATGAACCAAAGCCTGTTGAGAGCTGTTTGTGAGGATGAAGTTTTTAAGGCTGTTCAACAATTGGGAGCTCATAAGGCTCCTGGTCCGGATGGTTTCTCTAGGGAGTTTTATTACTCTTTTTGGCCCATTGTTGGTAAGGAGGTTTGCAAAGCGGTGAGATATTTTTTTGAAGGGGGCTTCATGTTGAGGGAGTTGAATAGAACTAATATTGTTCTCATTCCCAAGGAGGCAAACCCATAATCAATTTCACAATACAGACCAATTGCTCTTTGCAATTTTATTTATAAGGTAATTTCTAAAGTCATGGCAAACAGAATGAAGGACTTCATGAACTCCATCATCTCCCCACAGCAAACGGCTTTTGTTCCCAAAAGGCAAATCCAGAACTGTATTATTGTGGCGAATAAGGTCCTCCATCACCTGAAGTTGAAGAGGAAAGGCACAATATCAGAGATTGCAATCAAAATGGATATAGCAAAGCATATGACAGAATCGAATGGGACTTCCTGGAAGCAACATTGCTCAAGCTTGGGTTCAGCTCCACATGGGTACATCTCCTCATTCAATGCGTCTCTATGGTTAGCTTTTAGATTGTTGTGAATGGAGAAAGAACATAAGTTTTTTACCCTCAAAGGGGAATTCGCCAAGGGGATCCTTTATCGCCCTATCTCTTCATCTTGGTTGCGGATGTCTTATCTTTGATGATACAAAAAGGAGTGGAAGAGCATAGTTTTTTGGGTATAAAAGTCCGTCAAAGAAGCCTTGCTATTTCCCACCTTCTATTTGCAGATGACTCTCGGTTTTTATTAAGGCAAAGGAGTAAGGCATCATTAATTTGTTGGGTATTCTTGAAAATTTTTGTATGGCCTCAGGACAGTGTATGAACTACCATAAGTCTGGCATCTTGTTTTCAACAAATACAACACCGGATCAAAGAGCCCGCCTTTGTAATCTTTTGGGAATGCAAATCACTTGAGTCTAGGTATTTGGGGCTCCCCGCCTTCTGGGGCAGATCAAAGAATGAGGTTTTTGGGTTCCTATTAGAATGTGTCCTAAAAACGTTGCAGGGTTGGCAAGGTTTGTTGGTAACACTTGGCGGGAAAGAGATTCTAATCAAAGCTGTGGTGCAAGCAATTCCATCCTATGCCATGTCGGTTATTTTATTTCCTAAAGGTTTTTGTGACAAGCTGGATAAGTATGTTAGGTCCTTTTGGTGGGGTGATGGTAGGGAAAAGTGTGGTATTCATTGGAAAAAATGGGAGCTGATGGTGGACTTAAAGATGAGAGGGGCTATGGGTTTTAGGGATTTTCATTGCTTTAATCAAGCTCTTTTGGCGAAGCAGGGTTGGAGAATTCTTCACCAGCCTAATTCCTTTTGGGTAAAATTTCTGAAGTCAGTCTACTTCCCTGATAGTGATTTTATGGTGGCAAAGAAAGGGGGGGGGGGGGTAGGCCTTCTTGGTTTTGGAGTAGTTTACTAAAGGGAAGGGAGCTGTTGGGGAATGGACTGTTATGACAAGTTTTGGATGGAAAAAAGATAAATATTTGGGATGATAAATGGGTTCCTCTCCTTCCACAGGCAGCTATTTCCACCGTTAGGTCCCAACCATGAGTTATTGAACGAGTAAACCAACTCATCTCTCATCCTTTCAAAGTCTGGAACACTGACTTACTGTCCTCCTTGTTTAATGTTGCCGATTGCAAGGCCATCTTTTCCATCCCCATTTCGAAGTTAAGTGGCAGTGATAGAAGGATTTGGCAACCTTGTTCAACCGGTGCATTCTCTATAAAGTAAGGTTATTTTTTGGCAACCACTCTCAAATCCTCATGCATTTTGGAAGCTAGCTCTTCATTTTCTCCTCACCCGAAGCTTTGGCATGTTTTATAGCATATGGAGGCTCCCTCGAAAGTTCGACATTTCTGGTGGAAGGTATGTAACAATGCACTGGCTTCTCAGGAAAACCTGTTTAAAAGGAGATGTGCAGATTCTCCTTGGTGCCAAATTTGCAAAGGCAAGGTGGAGTCAATTGAACACCTTCTATTTGGATGGGAATGGACAAGAAAAGTCTGGTTTGGCTCGGACCTTGGTTTCAGATTCGTAGAGGATTTGAATGTGTCTACTATTTTTTGGTGTTTGTCTCTCCTGGGGGCCATCAACAACACTGTCCTGTCCATTGAGATTATGGGCAAAGTCGCAATGATAGCGTGGAATATTTGGAAGGGCCAAAACCAACTGGTGTTTAACCAAGAAGCTCCGGATGCATTCTCCACTCTTATCAAAGCCAACCTGTCGTGGAACGAAGTGATGTCCGTGTATAAAGGTTCTGCTGGCGGCCAATTGTCTTTTTTCAGGTTTGTTCCTTCTCCTTCTGAACGGTTTAATGGTCCTCACATTAGTTGTGATGGAGCTTTCAAGGAGCGGCGTGCTGCTATAGGTGTTATTTTGAGGGATACAAATAACTGCCTTTTGGATGGAATTAGAAAGTGTATCCTGCTGTTTCGAGTATTTTTGTGGAGGAGGTTGCTGTCAGAGAGGCTTGCTCACTTGCAAGTGCTTCTCACCTTCAATTTTGCACAATTGAGTGTGATAATCTGGAGGTTATCAAGCTTAGCTCAATCGAGGGAGTTCTGCCTTGGGAGATAAGTATTTTTGTGGAAGATATCAGATCATATACTCGATACCTAGATCTTAGGTTTTTACACAAGTCATGAGCCCTTAACGGGGCAGCTCATTGGGTGGCAGCTTTGGCACTTTCCAATTCTCTTCTTGTGAATTGGGTCAGCTGTCCCCCATTAGAGTTTCAAGTTTTTTTTGCATTTGATTGTAACTAAGTTTTTCCTACTTTTCGTACTTGAATGAACTTTGTTATATTTCAGACCAAAAAAAAAAAAATTAAACCAACTTCTAAATATGGAAGATGCGGCAAAGGACAAAATAGAAACTATATCAGAAAAATCCTATATTGGACAAAATGTTATTATTTCTAGAAGCCCATGTCATACATTGGGCAAAAAATCTTTCAATGTCCAAATATTCTCAAATCTATTATAAATGCAATGAAAGAGTGTAACATATGGTAATTCAATACACTGTCCCTTAGAAAAACCTTGTTATGTATATTCTTTTTTTTTTCAAGCAATATACACCAAAGGAGCAAAAATCTCACTTAGACACTGAATACTTTTGCTCTTCAATAGGATGAATCACTTTAATTTTTGTATTTTTTTTTTCAAATTGACCGCCTATCGCACTTAATTAACAACTCATCCAACACTATGTTTTTTGGGTTTTTACACCATAAAATGTTATTTAAATTTTTTTAGAAAAAGGAAATCCATAAAAAAAAAGATTTTTTTCTTGAATATGCTAGTTTTGGCGTAAATAGTCTATTTTTCACTGAATCAAGAAAGAGATTAATTGGAGTTGATGAGCTAAATCCAAGGGCCCGACTCAGGTTACAAGCCCAAGGGCCCAACACCAATAAGTCCAATTAATCAAGCCTAAAGGAGTTTGCAGCTGGACAAACTAATCAAGGTCAAGGAGCTACATCAGTAGGGGACATGCAAGGGTCATCAAGAGTCTCCTCTACCACCTTAGAGTAAGGATCGTCAAGAGCCTCCTCTACCACCTTGGAGTAAGGGTCACCAGGAGGCTCCCCTTCACTTCCTTGAAAAATTCAACCCTCACCTCATCCTTTGACCGAGTCACATGGAGAGCACCTCACCATCTCGCCCGTTAAGAAAAAATTTTCAGTTCCACCAGAATAGTTATTTAGTTGTTATTAAGTTGTCTCAATCTGTTAAGAGACGACTATAAATTATAAACCTCACCAACACTTAGGGGCAGAAGATCACACTCAGTTGAGCACAACTCTCTCCTCTCCCTTATATTCTTTACTTCCTATACTCTTGAGCTAATAAAGTACCAGACGACCAAGGTCATTTAAAAGTGAATATAGATCACGTTGATCGAACCATTATAAATCTTATATACTCCAACTCTTTTTATTTTTAATTACTGCAATTATTTGATAGGTGGTGTGCAGGATCATTTTAATATTTTATGCATCATTAGTAATATACGTAACCTAATCCGAACACTTTACCGTTTAAAAAAATAAAAAAGAAAATCTAGAAAAAGTACTTAACTTTGAAAATTGAAAGGATGCGAATCCATTGGTATCAGAATTGTACCAGTTTTTTTTTTTTTTGACGAGACAGAATTGTACCAGTTCAGTCCACTGGCTTTAACTGAAACAGTGAACACTGCTTCCGTGAAACGGACGCGCTATAAATGCGAGTATAGTTTGGTCCACATCAGAATGCGGGAATCACTTTTTAGTTTTTACATTATTGTATGTACGTTTATGTCGTCTTCCTCTGCTCATCAAACCCAAGGTGTGAGAGAGAGAGAGAGAGAGAGAGGCAGTCGTCACGCACTTCCTGTTTGACTCTCTTCCTCGATCAAACCCTAATCTCCCTAATTCTCCTCATTTTTTGCCCCAGAATTTTCTCCTCTCGTGTTATCACGATCCACATTTGCCAGAAAAATCTGGTAATTTATCTAATTTAGGTAAGTTCTTTCTCCCTCCTTTCTATACAATGCATGTGAATTTATGGACGGTCATGTATGATGAAGTGATTTTGATTTGTTGTTCAGATTTTAATTTTTGGTGATTGTTTTGCTTTTTTGAGGTGATTTGTTCGATGCATGGTTGTGTTTCAGTTAGTTATTTATGTGATGTCATTGTGAGTGTTTGATTTGGGCTTTTACTTTGTTTTGTTGCTGAGAAAATGGATAAAAAGGAGAGAAATTGAGTTTGAATTTGTCGAGTTGTTGAATAGGCTCACCTGAGTTCAGATTTTTGGTAAATGTGAGTGGGACTCTAATTGATTTCAGTCTGCTTACCTGGGGAGTGTTTGTTCTCCCACTTTAAGAGTTTGAGATTCATTAGTTGCGGAGGCATGGAATTTAAACATTCAGTAGTCTATTATAACCTGATTTACACGTACTTTTCTATGGAAAATAAAAATTAGAAAGTGGGTACCTTTGTTCTTTTCCGGACAAGAGGAAACTGTATGTAATTTTCTTTGAATAAATCCCCAAACCTGGAGCAGGAAAGGCAGGGGACTTGAAACTGCATCCATAAGCTGGTCATGATGGTCCCAAACATGGCCAGTGCATGATCATTTTGGATGGTGTGAATTATAGTTTGTACTCCCTCTTAAGCATAGTTGTTCATATCTTACGATATGTCTCGATATAGTAACAAAACAATACGTATCTTACGATACGTTCTGATACAACCAAAAAACTATTTGCGCAATATCAAAACGACTTCATTTTCACAAGACTTTTTTTTTAGCTTAAGCAATGAAACAATTTTGTTTTCCTATGTGTTATTTTTTCATTTTCTATGTGTTATTTTTTCTTTTTTTGGTTTGATCTCAAACAAAAGAAGCTCTTGATCATCTTCATGTCATGAGATGAGACCATCTTTTGTTTCTTCTGCATCTTATTTTTCTTCTTCTTATTCAAACAAACAAAACCATAACTATATTTCGATCTCTATTGTGAAGACAATGTCTTTCTTTCGTTCTCTATTGGACACAGCACAAACCCATCACACGAAATGATGAGTGGTTGAAATGTTATTTATATTACTTCAGACACCATATATTTACATATTTTTAAGGGGGCATGTGTGGATGCCAATTTTTTAAATTGAGTATTCGTTACAATACACGATACATTATTTTTAAAAAACGATACACGTTCTGATACACCTTTTGACAACCTTGCTCTTAAGCATGGATTCTGATTCTCTGACGTGGAATGAGTTGATGCATTATTTATTTTTATGTTTTACTTGTCTGGTATGATCAATGTTGCTTTTGGTTGAAAATTATGTTTACGTTAGCTTGTTCTTTAGGTTTGGTTTTTTGTGGATTTGATGGGGAGTGAAGTGGATTATAGTTCTGATGAAGACACTGATGTCAGTGAATCTGAAATAGAGGAATATGAAGACAAAGCTTATGAAGAATTGAAGAGTGGAAGGCACCACATCCAAATATCCGATCAAGCTTACACTTGCCCATACTGTCCAAAGAAAAAGAAGCGAGATTACCTATACAAGGACCTCTTACAGCATGCAAACGGCGTGGGCAAGTGTAATTCACAAAAGCGAAGTGTAAGAGATAAGGCCAATCATCTAGCATTGGCGAAATATTTAGAGAAAGATTTAGCAGTTGTTGCGGGCCCATCACGACCAGTAGCTGAGGCTGATCCTTTGGCAGATCATGATGGTGACGAGATGTTTGTTTGGCCGTGGATCGGAATTGTTGTTAACCTCCCTACTCAATGGAAGGATGGGCGTTATGTGGGGGAGAGTGGTTCTAAGTTAAGGGACCAGTTGATCAGGAGAGGCTTCAATCCCATAAGAGTACACCCTCTCTGGAATTTCCGTGGACATTCGGGAAGTGCAGTTGTGGAATTTAATAAAGATTGGTCTGGGTTCAACAATGCTATGTCTTTTGAGAAGGCTTATGAGGCTGATCATCATGGGAAAAAAGACTGGCAACCAACGGATGCCAAAAATCTGATCTTTATGCATGGGTTGCTCGTGCAGATGACTACAATTCCAAATGCATCATTGGGGAACATCTTCGAAAGGTTGGTGACCTTAGAACCATTTCTGATATCATGGCTGATGAAGCTCGGAAGACAAGTAAGCTTGTAAATAATTTGACAAACGTCATCGAGGTCAAGAAGATGCACTTAAAACAAATGGAGGAGAATATCAATGAGACTTCAAAGTCCCTGAGCATGTCAATTGCAGAAAAAGATAAGCTTCATCAAGATTACAATGAAGGTGTGATGTTTTCAAGATTATTTAGTGTTTCCATCCACTTTTTAGAACTGAGTCAAATAAAGTCAAATCTACAGCTGTAGGGTTCTGTTAAGGCTGTGAGCATCTCCAATAGACTCTCTATTTCCACTCAACTCTTTATTTTACAGAGTCAATCACTAAAAATCAATCTCCAATAGGCTCTCTATTTAGACAGTTCGACTCTCTTTTAAAATTTTATCAAAGATGGTCTCTATTTCAAAAAGATCCTCTCTAAAAATAGAGGTTACTAATGGAGATGCTTTGACTGACCTAGCTTTGTGCCAATACCAAAATTTGACTTTTTGTTGTTCTTATTAGTTATTATTAGTATTTCCTTATCCGTGGTGATAGTAGTTTTTGACATGCTTCTTTGCAATGAGTAGAGATAAAAAGGATTCAGTCAAGTGCCAGGGAACATTTCCAGAAGATTTTTAATGACCATGAAAAGCTTAAGGTGCAATTGGAAACTCAAAAAAAAGAGCTTGAGCTCAAGGGTAATGAATTGGAGAAACGTGAGACCCGGAATGAAAATGAAAGAAAAAAGCTCTTTGAAGAGATTGAAAAGGTGCAGCATTTGATACTGGTATTGCATGCTTCATATTGCAACTTGCTTCTTTATCATGCGTCTCTATGTGTATGTCAAAGAAGTGAACAAACCCCACCTCCGCCCCCCTAAAAGAAAAAACTCCATTGTCAACTGTTTTGAAATGGTTAATTATTCCTATACTGATATAGGTAAATACTTTTTGAAGGGGAAGATCAAGGGAGTTGATCCTCCTATACTGTAGTTCAATTGTGATTAACTAAGGGTTCCCATAATGCGTTAATGATTCCATAATACATTACTTGGAGCTTATCTAGTCAAATGAAATCCTTTGTACATGAAGGAATCCATTTTGATAGAAAATTGTGATAATCGATAATTAGACTGATTATATTGGCCTGACTAAGCCCTCAGATTCTAGTCTTCTTATGGATTATTTGAGAAACTTCACTTATTTGTTGTATCCTCCGCTGGACATTGAGACAGAATACACTTTCCATGATACTGATGTATCATTGATGACGGTCATGTCCAAATTAAATAATGTAGACTTTTAGAGTTAATCATTATTGCCTGTTCTTTGGGCAGCAGTGTTGTATTGATGGGTATCAGCAGTAGCTGCTTAGTGCTCTGAAATTCATGGATCCTACTTATAATTACTGAATATTGTGCCTTCCATACTGTATAGATTCGAAGGCGAACCATTAAACAGTAAAAATCTTACATATGTGATAGGGTTTTGTCTTAATTTATTATGTCTGTTTTGGGGATATTTTTACGATAAGGGCATTATACCCAATGCAATTTGTTAAAAGAAAACATTATTGTAACATAGTTTTCCGTTGCTATACTACTGTCTGCATCATTACTTGGAAATTATTGTGCTTAAGGTGTATAATTAGCTAGAAATGGTTGACAAACATGTATTGATGTTCTCCCAGAATGCATTGGAAAATAGTTCACTTCAGACGGCATCTGAAGAGCAGAAAAAAGCTGATGAAAATGTAATGAAATTGGCAGAAATTCAGAAGGTGTGTTAATTATCTACTTTTATAGTTGAATAATGACTGGAATGTTTCAATGCCAAGTTCAAACATCTTATACCTCAAAAGATGAATCTGACTACTAATTTCAGAAGCA